>CM075742.1:46667104-46895973 GCA_037974335.1 Prionace glauca | reverse complement strand
TCACGTGCTCACTGTGTACACTGAGCCAACTCTCACTGCAAGCTGCTTCTGAGTTTACATTTTCAATCACCGTCTCTCTAATCAAAGCGAACGAGCCTGGGAAAACGCACTATTTTAATCAGCTCCTCCACCCCGGTCACGTCCCCCGTTCTGCGCAGGGGATCGAGAATTTCACGCTGCACGGCTCAGGAATGTCAAGGGCATAATCTAGGCCAAGGCTGGAGGATAGTCTTGAGCAAGAGCCACTTTTCCCAATTAAACATCTAAGCCTAGGCCCCGTTTCGCTTTCAGATGGGTGTAAAAAGGTTCACCTTGAAGAGCAGGGGAGCTGACCCAGTATCCTGATCAATGGTAATCCCTCAGGCCACACTTGCTCATTATCACCACTGGTTCTGGTGTATTGCTGCACACAAAACGGCCTGATCTATTTCCCACAGAGACCACATTTATAAAGTACTTCAATGAGTTAGCCAACGGATCAGTGGTTACATAAATGCAAAATATTCCTCCCACAATATATAAAAGTTCCCAGCAATCTTTTTAGTGTTACTGAACTACTTTCATACATAGGGAGTCAAATAAAGGGGGGGCAGTTTAGATCAGAGTTGAGGAGGAACTTCTTCACTCAAAGGGTGGTGAATCTCTGGAATTCTCTGCCCGTTGAAGTGGTGGAGGCTGCCTCGCTGAATATATTGAAGTCACGGGTAGATAGGTTTCTGATAGACGGGGGAATTAAGGGGAGAAAGCGGGAAAGTGGAACTGATCCACTTCAGATCAGCCATGATCTTATTGAATGGCGGGGCAGGCTCGAGGGGCTAGATGGCCCACTCCTGCTCCTATTTCTTATGTTCATCTACTCAATTAAGTTTTCCCTTCAAAAACCACAAATACTCTGGCACTTTTTGTCCGTAACAATCACCGTGTGAATCAGCTTAAACCTGCAGCCACACTCACACTCTCACACTCTCACACTCTCACACTCTCACACTCTCACACTCTCACACTCTCACACTCTCACACTCTCACACTCTCACACTCACTCTCACACTCACACTCACACTCTCACTCTCACTCACACTCTCACTCACACAAACGCCAGGGCTTCTTCCCACTTTGCCTTGTCAACTTGCTGACCCACAGTGGCTCCTGGTCTCAGCAATGCATCAGATTTCACATTCTCGCTCTTGTGTGAATCTAAAAATCTGGTCTCCTTTCAAGCTTTGACTATTTGCAAATCCACCACGGGGCCCACTGAAGCAGGCAGCGTGCAAACGTGATACTGCCTCCTTGTTGTAGCATTCGAACGAGCGTGACCCACGCTGCTGGTGGGTCATAGAACATTACAGCGCAGAACAGGCCCTTCGGCCCACGATGTTGCGCCGACCAGTTACAAAACAATGACCCACTAACCTAAACCAATCCCTTTTCATCCATAAACCTATCCACGGATCTCTTAAACGCCCCCAAACTAGGCGCATTTACAACTGCAGCTGGCAGGGCATTCCAGTCCCTCACCACCCTCTGGGTAAAGAACCTACCCCTGACATCCGTCTTGTAGTCAAGGGTGCAAAAGAGGGCTCGGCAGAGTGGATGAGCCTAGCGAGATGGAGACGGAGGTGGAGGGGGGGTGGGGGGGGGGGGGGGGGGGGTGGAGGAGGAGGGGGGTGGAGGTGGAGGAGGAGGAGGGGGTGTGGAGGTGGAGGAGGAGGAGGGGGGTGTGGAGGTGGAGGAGGAGGAGGGGGTGTGGAGGTGGAGGAGGAGGAGGGGGGTGTGGAGGTGGAGGAGGAGGAGGGGGTGTGGAGGTGGAGGAGGAGGAGGAGGGGGGGTGGAGGTGGAGGAGGAAGAGGGGGGGTGGAGGTGGAGGAGGAGGAGGGGGTGGAGGTGGAGGAGGAAGAGGGGGGTGGAGGTGGAGGAGGAGGGGGGTGGAGGTGGAGGAGGAGGAGGGGGGGTGGAGGTGGAGGAGGAGGAGGGGGGGTGGAGGAGGAGGGGGTGGAGGAGGAGGAGGAGGAGGGGGTGTGGAGGTGGAGGAGGAGGAGGGGGTGTGAAGGTGGAGGAGGAGGAGGGGGTGTGGAGGTGGAGGAGGAGGAGGGGGTGTGGAGGTGGAGGAGGAGGAGGAGGGGGGTGGAGGTGGAGGAGGAAGAGGGGGGGTGGAGATGGAGGAGGAGGAGGGGGGTGGAGCTGGAGGAGGAGGAGGGGGGTGGGTGGAGGAGAGGAGGGGGGTGGAGGTGGAGGAGGAGGAGGGGGGGGTGGAGGAGGGGGTGAGGTGGAGGAGGAGGAGGGGGTGTGGAGGTGGAGGAGGAGGGGGTGGAGGTGGAGGAGGAGGAGGGGGGGTGGAGGTGGAGGAGGAGGAGGGGGGAGGTGGAGGAGGAGGAGGGGGGTGGAGGTGGAGGAGGAGGAGGGGGGTGGAGGAGGAGGGGGGTGGAGGTGGAGGGGGGTGGAGGGTGGAGGGGGGTGGAGGTGGAGGGGGGTGGTGGAGGAGGAGGGGGGGTGTGGAGGTGGAGGGGAGTGGAGGGAGGGGGGTGGAGGGGGAGGAGGAGGAGGGGGGTGGAGGTGAGGAGGGGGGGTGGAGGTGGAGGAGGAGGGGGGTGGAGGTGGAGGGTGGAGGAGGTGGTGGAGGGGGAGGTGGAGGAGGGAGGAGGGGGGGGTGGTGGAGGAGGAGGGAGGGTGGGAGGTGGAGGGGGTGGAGGTGGAGGTGAGGGGGTGGAGGTGGAGGAGGTGGAGGGGGTGGGGTGGAGGTGGGGAGGAGGTGGGGTGGGTGGTGGAGTGGGAGGGAGGGGGGAGGTGGAGGTTGGGGGTGGTGGTGGAGGAGGAGGTGGGGGGTGGTGGTGGTGGGGTGGTGGAGGTGGTGGGGTGGAGGTGGTGGAGGAGGGGGGGGTGGTGGTGGTGGAGGGTGGAGGTGGGGGGTGGGGTTGTGGAGGTGGGAGGGGTGGGGGGTGTGGAGGTGGTTGGGGGGTGGAGGGAGGGGGTGTGGGTGTGGAGGTGGTGGGGGGGGGTGGTGGGGTGGAGGGTGGTGGTGGTGGTGGTGGGGGTGGTGGTGGGTGGGTGGGGTGTGGGGGGTGGGTTGGATGGAGGTGGGGTGAGAGGTGGAGGTGGAGGAAGGTGGGGTGGGGAAAGGATGGAGGGAGGAGTTGGGAAAGTGGGAAAGATGGAGGAATGGGAAGGAGGTAGGGGAAAGTGGAAGGATGGTAGTTAAATGGGAAATATGAGGGTAAGGAGGGAAATGAGGTAGGTAAGGAGAGATAGGTGGGGTAAAGTGAGAAGGAGGAGGGGAAATATGATGGGAAAGTGAAAGGTATGAATTGGAAAGGGAAGGAGGAGGTGTAAATTGGGACAGCAGGAGGAGGTGGGAACAGTGGGAACAGCAGGACGGAGGGACAAGTGGCCCAGCAGGACGGAGGGACCACCAGTGGGCCCAGCAGGACGGAGGGACCCAGTGGGACCCAGCAGGACGGAGGGACCCAGTGGGCCCAGCAGGACGGAGGGACACCAGTGGGCCCAGCAGGACGGAGGGGACCCAGATGGCCCAGCAGGGACGGAGGGACCCCAATGGGCCCACAGCAGGACGGAGGGACCCAATGGGCCCAGCAGGACGGAGGGACCCAGTGGGCCCAGCAGGACGGAGGGACCCCAGTGGGCCCCAGCAGGACGGAGGGACCCAATGGGCCCAGCAGACGGAGGGGACCAGTGGGCCCAGCAGAGACGGAGGGACCACAGTGGGCCCAGCAGAGGAGGGGGACCCAGTGGGCCCAGCAGGACGGGAGGGGACCCAGTGGGCCCAGCAGAGAGGAGGGACCCAGTGGGCCCAGCAGAGAGGGGGGACCCAGTGCGGCCCAGCAGAGAGGGGGGACCCAGTGGGCCAGCAGAGAGGAGGGACCCAGTGGGCCCAGCAGAGAGGGAGGGACCCAGTGGGCCCAGCAGAGAGGAGGGGACCCAGTGGGCCCAGCAGAGAGGGGGGACCCAGTGGGCCCAGCAGAGAGGAGGGGACCCAGTGGGCCCCAGCAGAGAGGGAGGGACCCAGTGGGCCCAGCAGAGAGGGGGGGACCCAGTGGGCCCAGCAGAGAGGGGGGGACCCAGTGGGCCCAGCAGAGAGGAGGGACCCAGTGGGCCCAGCAGACGAGGGGACCCAGTGGGCCCAGCAGAGACGGAGGGACCCAGTGGGCCCAGCAGAGAGGGGGGGACCCAGTGGGCCCAGCAGAGAGGAGGGACCCAGTGGGCCCAGCAGAGAGGGGGGGACCCAGTGGGCCCAGCAGAGAGGAGGGACCCAATGGGCCCAGCAGGACGGAGGGACCCAATGGGCCCAGCAGAGAGGGGGGACCCAGTGGGCCCAGCAGAGAGGGGGGACCCAGTGGGCCCAGCAGAGAGGAGGGACCCAGTGGGCCCAGCAGGACGGAGGGACCCAGTGGGCCCAGCAGGACGGAGGGACCCAGTGGGCCCAGGACGGAGGGACCCAATGGGCCCAGCAGAGAGGGGGGACCCAGTGGGCCCAGCAAAGAGGAGGGGACCCAATGGGCCCAGCAGGACGGAGGGGACCCAATGGGCCCAGCAGAGAGGGGGGACCCAGTGGGCCCAGCAGAGAGGGGGGACCCAGTGGGCCCAGCAGAGAGGGGGGGACCCAGTGGGCCCAGCAGAGAGGAGGGACCCAGTGGGCCCAGCAGAGAGGGGGGACCCAGTGGGCCCAGCAGAGAGGGGGGACCCAGTGGGCCCAGCAGAGAGGGGGGACCCAGTGGGCCCAGCAGAGAGGGGGGACCCAGTGGGCCCAGCAGAGAGGAGGGACCCAATGGGCCCAGCAGGACGGAGGGACCCAATGGGCCCAGCAGAGAGGGGGGGACCCAGTGGGCCCAGCAGAGAGGGGGGACCCAATGGGCCCAGCAGGACGGAGGGACCCAGTGGGCCCAGCAGAGAGGAGGGACCCAATGGGCCCAGCAGAGAGGAGGGACCCAGTGGGCCCAGCAGGACGGAGGGACCCCAGTGGGCCCAGCAGGACGGAGGGACCCAATGGGCCCAGCAGAGAGGAGGGACCCAGTGGGCCCAGCAGGACGGAGGGACCCAGTGGGCCCAGCAGAGAGGAGGGACCCAATGGGCCCAGCAGAGAGGAGGGACCCAATGGGCCCAGCAGAGAGGGGGGACCCAGTGGGCCCAGCAGAGAGGGGGGACCCAGTGGGCCCAGCAGAGAGGAGGGGACCCAGTGGGCCCAGCAGGACGGAGGGACCCAGTGGGCCCAGCAGGACGGAGGGACCCAGTGGGCCCAGCAGGACGGAGGGACCCAATGGGCCCAGCAGGACGGAGGGACCCAATAGACCTAGCAGGACGGAGGGACCCAATGGGCCCAGCAGGACGGAGGGACCCAATGGGCCCAGCAGGACGGAGGGACCCAGTGGGCCCAGCAGGACGGAGGGACCCAATGGGCCCAGCAGGACGGAGGGACCCAGTGGGCCCAGCAGGACGGAGGGACCCAATGGGCCCAGGAGAGAGGAGGGACCCAATGGGCCCAGCAGGACGGAGGGACCCAATGGGCCCAGCAGAGAGGATAGGGCCCTGTGAGTTCATGTAACTTTTTCCTTCTTTAAAAAAAAGTGCCACAGCTCAGCCTATCAGCAGCTGTGTGGAGAGGACAGCCTCAAAGATGGGGTAGAAGAGCAACTATTGCAAGAGCAAATATTGCGTCACCATCCGTAATATTTCCTTTGGCCTGGGCCTTTTGTTGAGTTTCATCTGATTACAAGCCCTGTGAAATGCCTTTGGGGTTGGAACAGGAGGTTAAAAGTAGCTGTGGAAATGGTGACTGTTTTGCTGCTCCCCTGGAACCAGAACCTGACGTTCAAAAGTGTTAAGTCTACCAGCGGAGACGGGAAAGCCTGTCCCCGGTACGGGGCTGGGAATTTTTGTTTCTTCGGCGCTTTGTTTCCTGATTTTGCAAACACTTGTTGTTTCAGAGAAGGAGGAACTCGTCAAGTGAGCGCTTCCTGATTGTCAGCAGCAGCCTCGAGTGACAGAGTGTGACACTCCAGATCTGCTCGCTGTCCTCCCGAGAGATTGCTCGGAAATAATGACCTTCCTGAAATTGGGTCTTTATTTCCCTGACTAACCCCGTCTGCCTGTCTCGCTGCGGTGAGACTCTCTCCCCTTTCCATCCCTCACATTCGCTCAGTTTCCCTCATCGGCGCCCGACACTCCTTAAATTCCTCCTTTCTCTCTCCCTCCTCTCTTCTATCATTTCTCTGCCCCACGAATCCATTCGCCGTCTCCCTCTCGCCTTCCCCTTCCCGTCTCCCACCTTTTCTCCGCTGGCCTGGGTGGCACAGTGGTTGGCGCTGCTGCCTCAAGGGGCCCAGGGTCGATTCCCGGCTTGGATCACTGCGTGTGCAGGGTCTGCACATGCTCCCCGTGTCTGCGGGGGCTCCGGTTTCCTCCCGCAGTCCAAAGATGTGCGGGTTAGGTGGACTGGCCGTGCTAAATTTGACCCTAGTGTCAGGGGGGGGTTAGCTGGTTATGAATGTGGAATGTATTCAAGAAGATGATGAACACATAGTATTGAAAGGGCTCAGAATTATGGAGATGGGACACTGGGAAGCTTTACATAAAGGGGCAAAGAATGAGTAACTACGTTGAATACAGCGTAAGTGTTAGTGACATCAGCCAGGGAATGGTGAAGAAACTGTGTAGGATTTCAGTGCAGCAGGAAAACCAGAATGATCCCAAATGGCCATCATCTCTCTTGAGAAGTGCCAGGTGGGGCATCTCAAACGCTCAAAGATATTCTTGTTCTCGAGCTTTTTGACAAGAAGCACTTGGCAGGAAGAAGGCAACATCCTTTTCTCACTCTTGGCACCTACAGTGCTGATGACAGTCACTTACATAAGCAATTGGCATCAGATTGACTCAACAACATTACCTTGAATTGGTTCAAGCTGCCATTCCCTTACCAATGTCACAGGATGCACACAGTGCAGAAGAGACCCTTTGGCCCATCTAGTCCATTTAACCCATCTAGCAAGTGTGAGGTGGTCCACTGCAAGTATGAGGTGGTCCACTGCAAGTGTGGGGTGGTCCACTTTGGTAGGAGGAATGGTAGGAAGGACTATTACTTACGGGGCGAAAAACTGCAGCAGGCGACGGTGCAGAGGGACCTCGGGGTCCTTGTGCATGAGTCGCAAAAACCCAGCTTGCAGGTGCAGCAGGTGGTCAGGAAGGCGAATGGGATGCTGGCCTTCATAGCGAGGGGGATTGAATATAAAAGTAAGGAGGTCTTGCTGCAGCTGTATAGGGCATTGGTGAGGCCGCAGCAGGAGTACTGTGTGCAGTTTTGGGCGCCGCACCTGCGCAAAGATATTTTGGCCTTGGAGGGAGTGCAGAGGAAGTTTACTAGGCTGATACCGGAGTTGAGGGGGTTGAGCTATGAGGAGAGGCTGAATAAATTAGGCTTGTACTCGTTGGAGTTTAGAAGAATGAGGGGAGATCTCATTGAGACGTATAAGATGATGAATGGGATGGATAGGATAGAGGTGGAGAGACTCTTCCCGCTCAAAAAAGACAATAGGACTAGGGGGCACAGCCTCAAGATAAAGGGGGGGTGCAGTTTAGAACGGAGTTGAGGAGGAACTTCTTCACTCAAAGAGTGGTGAATCTCTGGAATTCTCTGCCCGTTGAAGTGGTGGAGGCTGCCTCGCTAAATATATTTAAGAAGCGGGTTGATGGGTTTTTGATAAGAGAAGGGATTAAGGGTTATGGGGAGAGGGCGGGAAGGTGGAGTTGAGTCACGACAGATCAGCCATGATTTTATTGAATGGCAGGGCAGGCTTGAAGGGCCAGATGGCCTACTCCTGCTCCTATTTCTTATGTTCTTATGTTCTTAGTCTGCACCAACACATGAGAAACTTCTGGCCCACCTACCTAATCTCATTGAATGTTATGACAAATTGGCAGCACGGTAGCACCGCTGCTCCACAGCTCCAGGGACCTGGGTTCGAATCCTGGATGGGATCACTGTCAGCGCGGAGTTTGCACATTCTCCCTGTGTCTGCGTGGGTCTCCTCCGGGTGCTCCAAAGGGCTAGGTTGATTGCCCATTCTAAGTTGCCCCTTAGTGTCCCGGGATGCGTAGGTTAGAGGGATTACATAAGAACATAAGAAATAGGAGCAGGAGTAGGCCATCTGGCCCTTCGAGCCTGCCCCGCCATTCAATAAGATCATGGCTGATCTGTCGTGGCTCAGTTCCACATTCCCGCCCTCTCCCCATAACCCTTAATCCCCTCTCTTATCAAAGGGATTAGTGGGTAAATATGTAGGGATATGGGGGTAGGGCCTGTGTGGGATTGTGGTTGGTGCAGACTCAATGGGCCGAATGGCCTCTTTTTACACTGTAGGGTTCGATGAAATACTCATCCAGATACCTTTTAAAGAATATGAGGCAACCTACCTCCCAGGCATCATATTCTAGATTGTCACCACCCTTTGGGTAAAAAGATTTTTCCTCACATCCCTCCTGCTCCTTACCTTGAGCCTACGTCCCCTCACGACTGACCCTTCATCTAAGCTCCCCCTAGCCACTCTGTCCAAGCCCCTCAATCTTGAACGCCTTGATCAGAGCTATGGTTCCCAATGACCTCTCCAACTGTTACTACTCCATCTATCCTTGTGAGCAAACGGCCCTCAGAATAAAACCTTCTTGGTCAGGGATACAGGGACGTAGAGTCTATTGTCTTTACGCGGTCTGGCCTACACGTGGGCGGCACGGTAGCACAGTGGGTTAGCACTGCTGCTTCACAGCTCCAGGGTCCTGGGTTCGATTCCCGGCTCGGGGTCACTGCCTGTGTGGAGTTTGCACATTCTCCTCGTGTCTGCGTGGGTTTTCCCCGGGTGCTCCGGTTTCCTCCCACAGTCCAAAGATGTGCGGGTTAGGTTCATTGGCTATGCTAAAATTGCCCCTTAGTGTCCTGGGATGTGTAGGTTAGAGGGATTAGCAGGTAAATGTGTAGGGATATGGGGATAGGGTCTGGGTGGGATTGTGTTTGGTGCAGACTCGATGGGCTGAAGGGCCTGTTTCTGCACTGTAGGGTTCTATGTAGGTTCTATGTGACTCCAGAGCCTCAGCAGAATGGTTGACTCTCAAATAGCCCTTGGGCAACTGGGAATGGGCAATAAATGCAGGCGACAGCCATGTCCCACAAAACAAACTGTCAATTTCCAATTTTAGGGTATATATCTTGCCACTGGCTTCCTCGCTCTTGCTAACATTCACCACAGTTTAAACGGTTATCTCATTAGAAAGGCAGCAATGATGAGGTGCTCCGTCATCACAGTACTCAAGTGTCAGTCTGGATTATCTGCAGACGTCTCTGCGATGGGACTCTTACCAACAGCCTTGGACCCGAATCCTGAGGCACTATTGACCTCATTACTAAAGGCTCCACTAAGCCCACGGAGAACGTCATAACCAAAAGGTCACCCCTTCCTTCACAGAGCAAATCAAACATTTTCTTCCACAGCAAGCCAATTAACTGACTTGTCACAAGATGTGATGGACACATCTTTAAAGTCCTTTCGAAATGTGGTCCAATACATGTACCTTATCTTTGATTTATCCATTTTGACGGGTACCGCACTAATTATTGTAAAATCTGTGCAATCGCTCAGCCTAGTCGCTGCAGAGGGATCTGATAGGCTGAGCGATGCAGAGGGGGACCTGGCAGATGGAGTATAATGCTAGCAAGTGTGAGGTTATCCACTTTGGCAGAAATAATAGTAGGAGGGATTATTATTTAAAAGGCGAAAAGCTGCAGCACGCTACGGTGCAGAGGGATCTGGGCGTCCTTGTGCACGAGTCACAAAAACCCAGTCTGCAGGTGCAGCAGGTGGTCAGGAAGGCGAATGGGATGCTGGCCTTCATAGCGAGGGGGATTGAATATAAAAGCAGGGAGGTCTTGCTGCAACTGTACAGGGCACTGGTGAGGCCGCAGCTGGAGTACTGTGTGCAGTTTTGGTCGCCGTACTTACGCAAGGATATATTGGCCTTGGAGGGAGTGCAGAGGAGGTTCACTAGACTGATACCAGAGTTGAGGGGGTTGGACTATGAAGAGAGATTGAATAGACTGGGCCTGTGCTCGTTGGAGTTTAGAAGGCTGAGGGGGGATCTTATAGAGATGTATAAGATAATGAAGGGGATGGATAGGGTAGAGGTAGAGAGATTCCTCCGGCTTAGAAAGGACAGCAGGACTAGAGGGCACAGCCTCAAAATAAGGCGGGGGGGGGGGGGAATAGTTTAGATCAGAGTTGAGGAGGAACTTCTTCACTCAAAAGAGTGGTGAATCTCTGGAATTCTCTGCCCATTGAAGTGGTGGAGGCTACCTCGCTGAATATATTCAGCAAGTGTAGGGTGTCGAAATTTGCTGATGACACCAAGATTGGTGGAATGGCAAATTGTGCGGAGGGTGTGGAAAGTCTGCAGAAGGATCTAGATAGGCTGGGCGAATGGGCCAGGAAATGGCAAATGGAATTTAATGTTGGCAAGTGTCAGGTGGTCCACTTTGGTAGGAATAATGGTAGGAAGGATTATTACTTACGTGGAGAAAAACTGCTGCAGGCGACGGTGCAGAGGGACCTCGGGGTCCTTGTGCATGAGTCGCAAAAACCCAGCTTGCAGGTGCAGCAGGTGGTCAGGAAGGCGAATGGGATGCTGGCCTTCATAGCGAGGGGGATTGAATATAAAAGTAGGGAGGTCTTGCTGCGGCTGTATAGGGCATTGGTGAGGCCGCAGCTGGAGTACTAATGTGCAGTTTTGGTCGCCGTACTTACGCAAGGATATTTTGGCCTTGGAGGGAGTGCAGAGGAGGTTTACTAGGCTGATGCCGGAGTTGAGGGGGTTGAGCTATGAGGAGAGGCTGAATAAATTAGGCTTGTACTCGTTAGAGTTTAGAAGAATGAGGGGAGATCTCATTGAGACGTATAAGATGATGAATGGGATGGATATGATAGAGGTGGAGAGACTCTTCCCGCTCAGAAAGGACAGTAGGACTAGGGGGCACAGCCTCAAGATAAAGGGGGGGCGGTTTAGAACGGAGTTGAGGAGAAACTTCTTCACTCAAAGGGTGGTGAATCTCTGGAATTCTCTGCCCGTTGAAGTGGTGGAGGCTGCCTCGCTAAATATTTTTAAGACATGGGTTGATGGGTTTTTGATAAGAGAGGGGATTAAGGGTTATGGGGAGAGGGCGGGAATGTAGAACTGAGCCACGACAGATCAGCCATGATCTTATTGAATGGCGGGGCAAGCTCGAAGGGCTAGATGGCCTACTCCTGCTCCTATTTCTTATGTTCTTGTGAATTCATTGCCTCAGAAGGTAGTTGAGGCCAAAACATTGTCGGATTTCAAGAAGAAATTAGAGTTGGCTCTTGGGGCTAAAGAGGGATATTGGGAGAGGTGGGGAAGACGAGGCAAGATCAGGATATTCGTAGAATCCCTACAGTGCAGAAGGAAGGCCATTCAGCCCATCGAGCCTGCACTGACAACAATCCCACCCAGGCCCCATCCCCAGCAGTCCCCCTGAAACTAAGGGGCAATGTAGCATGACCAATCAACCTAACCTGCACATCTTTGGGCTGCGGGAGAAAACCCACGCAGACCCTGGGAGAATGTGCAAACTCCACCCAGACCAGTGACTCAAAGGCAGAAATTGAACCCGGGTCCTTGGCGCTGTGAGGCAGCAGTGCTAACCACTGTGCCACCAGGCAGTGACTGCTGATTAGCCACGATCAAAACAAATGGCTCGAAGGGCTAAATGGCCTACTCCCTTTTTCTGTAACCGTCGATCCAATTTGTTTGCGATCAGTTCCGCTGCCGAAGTAACTAAAAAAAAAATGTTGCCCAGCAACTCTAACGAGCAAAGGACATCTCCCAAACGGCCAATGAAAGACACTTCTGCAGAAAATTGGCATCAAATCTACAATACGGAATTAGAATGGATTAGTCAATGCTGGCAATCCTCCCACTCTAATAACCTCTCCTATCCTGCCCTCATTTCTCCTCTGTAGCCTCCTTCCTCTTGTATGCATCAGGCCTAATCTTAAATGCACCAAGCTGTTGGCATCAGCCACTTGATGCCGCAGTGATTGCACATTCTTGCCACTCTCTGTCAAAAGAAATACCCCCTTCAGTGATTTAGACTATCTTATATTCTGTCCGGAAAGCCAGATATTGGTTGAGACCATCGATAGCAGACCTACAAGTGGAAGTACAAACAGCTGGGCTATCGGGAAAGTTAAGCCCCAGTACTGATTCGTTGGCAAGTGGACGCTGGTTGTAGAGGTGTTGCTATGGAGAAACCAGTGACTTTTTTCCTCTTGACAACAGCACATCCCAGCCCCCTGTTAACAATATGCGGACTCCTAACCTTACTCAACCTGCCCACGTTTGTAAGACTCAAATGCAGTTACCAACATTCGATGCAATTACACAACAATTGCTAAATAATCCCAAGGATGCCAAGAATTACACCGACAACTAATTTAAGATTATGAGTCAGGCTCGCAGTGTGGCTCACTTACACGTTCTAGATGCTCCATACATTAACACACAGAGCCCCTGCTCTCTGCAGACAGAAAGGACAGGTATTCACATTGCACCTGCTTCAAGTGAACAAAATAGGTGACAGCCATTTTCTGGTTCATTCCCCAGGCAGTGGAATGAACCAGAATTCCCCTGCCTGTTCCTTGGCCAGAGTCAACTTGCCTGGTTTCAAATTTAAACAAAGCTTGGCAGTTAACTGCCAGTTGTCAATGAACCGGTGCATTCTCCATTGTAACACTTCCGCCAGCCAACCAGCACAATCTTCTCATGAAGGGTAAATTTACATTTGGTATTCTTGTGAAAACCGGATTGAGAACAAGACTAAAAACGTCATCAATATTCAAAGAACAGCACAGCACGGGAAACAGGCCCTTCGGCCCAACGAGCTGCCATTTTAACATTGAGAGTCCCCTCTTCCACCCGTGACCCGTGTCTATGCTTATGGCACTCCACATTGGAAACCAGATTGAGGGGAGACTAATTTAGGGACAATTAGTTACACCAATCAGCCTAAGAGCACATCCTTGGGGTGGGGGAGGAAACCGGAGCACCCGGAGGAAACCCACGCAAGGATGGGGAGAATGCGCAAACTCCCACAGACACCGGCCCAAATCCACGTATCTGCGCAGCAAACAGTGATAGTCACTGAGCTGTCGTGTTGCCCATCAGCTGGTCCAGTTTAAGCGTACACTAACGATGTGAAGCACTAGGCAACTCTCGAAACGTCCAAGAGCAGCCCTCGTACGACCCACCGCGTGTGTGCCCCTCGTTGGACAACACCTTCAAGTTCCGCAATACCAAAAAAAAACTATAAAGATAGGCTCATCTGTCTTCAGTCAGGCTAAGAATGGAATTCTAGAGGGCAAAGCAGAGGCAATTGCCTTAGCAGGGAATGTCATCATTGATTTACAGCTATGACAGAACGGAACCTGTGAGCCACCCAGGAGTGAACGGTGCATTGACAAGGAGAAGGCTAGGCAGCTGCTTCACGGTCTGCTGCCCACCCAGGAAGCGGGGTCAACGCCAACTCTCATTAGTACACGCTGAAACAGAAGAAATTGTGGCACTGGTAAATCCTCAACACTGATTCTGGCCCCGAAATTACTTCTGGCATAAAATTAAACAAACTCCGAAATGTGCTCTCTGTTAAAAGAGGTTAATTTTTGCCCTTAGAATGATAGGAAAAAAGGAATTCTGCGCGCGCTCGTTAAACTAACCTCCAGAGATCCTCAAGGCGAGGAGAAGCAAACGGAATCAGGGGAGTAAATTTCGCGATAGAAACTTACCAGCGGCAGAGCGAACACTTATCGGTGGTCATCTATTTCCTTACTGCTGTGTGAGATAAGAACATAATAAACAGGAGGAGTAGGCATTTGGCCTCTTGAACCTGCTCCACTGTTCAATAAAACCACTGGAATGATGTGATTTTGTGGCCTCAACTTAGGGATATCTTCAATCCAACCTCCACTGGAGAGAGGACTTCAAACACTTAACAACCTCCTGAGGGAAGGAATTCCTCCTATTGCTACCTTAACTAGAACCCCCTTCGCTTTGGAACTAGGCCTCCTCACTCGATATTCCACATCGTCTCGGCGTCAAGTCTCCCCCTCACCTGTTTCAATTTGCTATGTAGACATTGACAGCCTATATCGCAAGAGTGAACTAAGCTTCAAAATACCTGACTGGGCATTTCCTTAAGTTGTGAAAGGATGGCATGGTGGTTACAAAGAACAACACAGCACGGGAAACAGGCCCTTCGGCCCAACGAGCCCGCGCCACCATCTTAACAATGTGCTTTTCCTCCTACACCCTTGACCCGTGTCTAATGGTATCCCCAGATTGAGGGGAGAATAATTTAGGGACAATTTGTTACACCAATCGGCCTAAGAGCACATCTTTGGGGTGGGGGAGGAAACCGGAGCACCCGGAGGGAACCCACGCAGACACGGGGAGAATGCGCAAACTCCCACAGACACCGGCCCAAATCTATGTATCTGCACAGCAAACAGTGATAGTCACTGAGCTGTCGTGGTGCCCGTCTGCTGGTCCAGTTGTGATGTGGGTATGCCGGCGTTGGACTGGCGTAAACACAGTGAAAAGTCTGACAACACCAGGTTTTAGTCCAACCGATTTATTTGATAATATTCTCACAAGCTTTCGAGGGGACTGCCTCTTCGTCAGGTGAATGGAGAGTTCTGGCCTCAGACAGAGCATATAAAGCACAGACAGTTTAGAGATTACTGATTAGAATGCGAATCCTTACACAGTTTTAAGCTTACACGAACGGCGTAAAATACTAGGCCACTCTCGAAACATCCAAGAGCAGCCCACGCACGACCCACCGCGTGTATGCCCCTCGTTAGCACTGCTGCCTTACAGCCCAGGGGTCCGAGTTTAATTCCCAGCTCGGGTCACTGTCTGTGCAGAGTTTGCACATTCTCCCTGTATCTGCGGGTTCCTCTGGTTTCCTCCCACTCTCCAAAAGACTGCTTAGGTGCATTGGCCATGCTAAATTCTCCCTCAGTGTTACCTGAGCAGATTGTGAAGACTAGGGGATTTTCACAGTCATTTCATTGCAGTGTTAATGTAAGCCTTATTTGTGACGTTAATGTATAAAATAAAAACAGATGCTACCGAAATTCAAGTCTTCGCATCAGTTAGTTGGCCAATGAGGACGGAGCGGGGGAAATCTTCAGACCAATGGTGGAGGCAGATATAGAACACAGAACACGACAGCACAAACAGGCCCTTCGGCCCACAAGTTGCGCCGATCATACCCTACCCACCAGGCCATAGAACTATCTGTAACTCCCAATCCCATTAGATCCCATGTACTCATCCAGAAGTCTTTTAAAAGACCCCAGCGAGTTCGCCTCCACCACCACCGACGGCAGCCGATTCCACTCACCCACCACCCTCTGAGTGAAAAGCTTACCCTTAACATCTCCTCTGTACCTGCTCCCCAGCATATAGAACACAGAACATAGAACATTACAGCGCAGAACAGGCCCTTCGGCCCACGATGTTGCTCCGACCAGTTACAAAAACAATCACCCACTAGCCTAAACCAATCCCTTTTCATCCATAAACCTATCCACGGATCTCTTAAACGCCCCCAAACTAGGAGCATTTACAACTGCAGCAGGCAGGGCATTCCAATCCCTCACCACCCGCTGGGTAAAGAACCTACCCCTGACATCCGTCCTATAACTACCCCCCCTTAATTTAAAGCCATGCCCCCTCGTGCTAGCTTTCTCCATCCGAGGAAAAAGGCTATCACTGTCCACCTTATCTAAACCTCTAATCATCTTATATGTTTCAATAAGATCCCCTCTTAGCCACCTTCTTTCCAACGAAAACAACCCCAAATCCCTCAGTCTCTCCTCATAGGACCTCCCCTCCATACCAGGCAACATCCTGGTAAACCTCCTTTGCACCCTCTCCAAAGCCTCCACAGCCTTCCTGTAATGTGGGGATCAGAACTGCACACAGTACTCCAAGTGCGGCCACACCAGAGTAGTGTACAGTTGCAACATGACGCTGCGACTCTTAAATTCAATCCCCCTACCAATAAACGCCAAGACACCGTATGCCTTCTTAACAACCTTATCTACTTGATTCCCAACTTTCAGGGATCTATGTACACATACACCTAGATCCCTCTGCTCCTCCACACCATTCAAAGTCCTCCCGTTAGCCCTATACTCGACACATCTGTGTCGAGTATATGTTGACATCACTGACCCCAAGGCCCAAACAAGCCTTAGATGAATGAACAGGACTATAGGCAGATTCACACTTCCCCCTACCTGAAACAAACATGAGCTTTGCTTGACTCCTTGCCCTTGTTAGCTGGGTAACAGTTTGACACTCTCTGTCCCCAGATAGGCACTTTACTCTTCACTGAGCAACACCTGCTGGATGTGCCCCTTTAAATCTAAAGGATATCGGCATATTATCGTGCATAAATTGCTGGACAATATAAAGGAAATGCAACTGCAGAGGGAGTTCTGTGTTCTGCTGCCTTCTCCACTTTGGCCAGATGTGATATAACATTTGGAAGTCGGGGCAGTAAAATTGGCCACCTAGCCAGGAGTGCCATTCCCTTGACCCTGGCCCACTGCAATCTTACAGTTAGTGGGGAGACCCACTCATCCTTGTGGTCAACTAATGGTCACACAAGAGCCTCTGCCCACCATCCCTGGGATTGTACCCATGGCAAGGGGAGGCGGACACTGCTTACAGACTGGGTAAGGGGGAGCGCCACATTTCCATGATTCCTATCCCCCACAGAGACCTCCCTCTCAAAGCGTTTCCCTCCTTATGTTTTCCCCTCCAGTCAATAGTCGCCCTGTACACCCAGCCAGCCCCATTCCTCGTCCCTCCCCCCCCAATTGGTGGGGCTCTGTCCTGACTTACTTTCTAGTCCAGTCTAGTTCTCAGCTGGCTTCTCTCCAGCTTCAGGTGCTGCTGCTGGGGCGGACATAAGAACATAAGAAATAGGAGCAGGAGTAGGCCTTCGAGCCCTTCAAGCCTGCCCCACCATTCAATAAGATCATGGCTGATCTGAAGTGGATCAGTTCCACTTTCCCACTTTCTCCCCTTAATTCCCCTGTCTATCAGAAACCTATCTACCCGTGACTTAAATATATTCAGCGAAGTAGCCTCCACCACTTCAACGGGCAGAGATTCACCACCCTTTGAGTGAAGAAGTTCCTCCTCAATTCCGATCTAAACTGCCCCCCCTTATTTTGAGGCTGTGCCCTCTAGTCCTGCTGTCCTTTCTAAGCGGGAAGAATCTCTCTACCTCTACCCTATCCATCCCCTTCATTATCTTATACGTCTCTATAAAATCCCCCCTCAGCCTTCTAAACTCCAACGAGTACAGACCCAGTCTATTCAGTCTCTCTTCATAGGTCAGCAGTCCTCAGGGGTGAGGCTTCCCTCCCAGTGGGGGTGATATTTACTGATCAACAGGGCTACAAGGTAAACTAGCAAAGTGTGGGGTTACGTTGACACTGACTGATTGCCTCCCCAGTGAACAATTCAGCTCTCAGCCCATCTTAAGAATCAGGGAGTCATAGAGGTTTACAGGCCCTTTGGCCCAACTTGTCCATGCCACCCCTTTTTTATAAACCCCTAAGCTAGTCCCAATTGCCTGCGTTTGCTCCATATCCCTCTTACTCATGTAAACGGTCTAAATGCTTTTTAAAAGACAAAATTTTACCCGCCTCTACCACTACCTCTGGCAGCTCGTTCCAGACACTCACTACCCTCTGTGTGAAAAAATTGCCCCCTCTGGACCCTTTTGTATCTGTTCCCCTCTCCCCTTAAACCTATGCCCTCTAGTTTTAGACTCCCCTACCTTTGGGAAAAGATAGACTGTCTAGCTAATCTGTGCCCTTCATTATTTTATAGATCTCTACAAAGATCACCCCTCAGCCTCCTACACTCCAGGGAAAAAAGTCCCAGACTATCCAGTCTCTCCTCATACTCAAACCATCAAGTCCCAGTGGCATCCTAATTAATCTTTCCCGCACTCTTTCTAGTTTAATAATATCCTTTCTATAATAGGGTGACCAGAATTGCACACAGTATTCCAAGTGTGGCCTTACCAATGTCTTGTACTCCTGTATTCAATGTTCTGACCAATGAAACCAAGCATGCCAAATGCCTTCTTCGCCACTCTGTCCACCTGTGACTCCACTTTCAAGGAGCTATGAACATGTACCCCTAGATCTCTTTATTCTATAACTCTCCCCAATGCCCTACCATTAACTGAGTAAATCCTGCCCTGGTTTGATCTACCAAAGTGCAAGACCACACATTTATCCAAATTAAATTTGAACTGCTATTCATCAGCCCTTTGGCTCAATTGATCAAGATTCCATTTCAATCATAGATAACTTTCTTCACTGCCCACTATGCCATAAATCTTGGTGCCATCTGCAAACTTACTAACCATGCCTCCTAAATTCCCACCCATATCATTAATATAAATGGCAAATAACAGTGGACCCAGCATCGATCCCTGAGGCACACCGCTGGTCACAGGCCTCCAGTTTGAAAAACAACTCTCTACAACCCACCCACTGTCTTCTGCCATCAATGATGTGGAGATGCCGGCGTTGGACTGGGGTAAACACAGTAAGAAGTCTCACAACACCAAGTTAAAAGTCCAACAGGTTTATTTGGTAGCACAAACCATTAGCTTTCGGAGTGCCGCTCCTTCATCAGGTGAGTGGGAGTTCTATTCACAAACAGGGCAAATGAAGACACAAACACAATTTACAAAATAATGGTTGGAATGCGAGTCTTTACAGGTAATCAAGTCTTAAAGGTACAGACAATGTGAGTGGAGAGAGGGTTAAGCACAGGTTAAAGAGATGTGTATTGTCTCCAGAAAGGACAGTGAGTGAGATTTTGCAAACCCAGGCAAGTCATGGGGGTTACAGATAGTGTGACATGAACCCAAGATCCCAGTTGAGGCCGTCCTCATGTGTGCGGAACTTGGCTATCACTCTCTGCTCAGCGACTCTGTGCTGTCGTGTGTCATGAAAGCCGCCTTGGAGAATGCTTACTCGAAGATCAGAGGCCAACAACTTCATGCGGAGGTTCGAACAAGACTTCTTCACTGCACAGGACCTTCAACCTATGTATCTAGAGAATAGCATCAATGACATTTTCTTCCTTTGGACTCAAGGTGAACAATCACTGAAACAACTATCAACAAGTTCCATCCCACCTTCAGACTCACCATGGACTACTCTCTGGAATCAATTGCATTCTTGGACATGCATCTCCATTAAGGACGGTCACCTCAGCACCTCACTGTACCGCAAGCCCACAGATAACCTCACAATGCTCCATTTCTCCAGCTTCCACCCGAAACACGTTAAAGAAGCCATTCCCTATGGACAAGCTCTCCATATACACAGGATCTCCTCAGATGAGGAGGATCACAACAGACACCTCCAGACACTGAAAGATGCCCTTATAAGAACAGAATATGGCGCTCAACTCATCGATCGACAGTTCCGACGCGCCACGGCGAAAAACCACACTGACCTCCTCAGAAGACAAACACGGGACATGGTAGACAGAGTACCCTTCATCGTCCAGTACTTCCCCGGAGCGGAGAAGCTACAACATCTCCTCCGGCACCTTCCACATATCATTGATGAAGATGAACATCTCGCCAGGGCCATCCCCACACCCCCACTTCTTGCCTTCAAACAACCGCACAACCTCAAACAGACCATTGTCCGCAGCAAACTACCCAGCCTTCAGGAGAACAGTGACCACAACACCACAATCTCTGCAAGACATGCCGGATCATTGACACGGATGCCATTATCTCACATGAGAACACCATCCACCAGGTACACGGTACATACTTGAAACTCGGCCAACGTTGTCTACCTGATACGCTGCAGGAAAGGATGTCCCGAGGCATGGTATATTGGGGAGACCATGCAGATGCTACAATGAATGCTTGACAATTACCATGTTCTCTTCCTATTGACGAACACTTCAGTGGTCACGGGCATTCAGCCTCTGACCTTCAGGTTAGCATTCTCCAAGGCAGCCTTCACAACACACGACAGCGCAGAGTCGCTGAGCAGAGACTGATAGCCAAATTCCGCACACATGAGGACAGTCTCAACAGGGATCTTGGGTGCATGCTGCACTATCTGTAACCCCCGTGACTTGCCTGGACTTGCAAAATCTCACTAACTGTCCTGTCTGGAGACAATACACATCTCTTTAACCTGTGCTTAACACTCTCTCCGTTCACACTGTCTGTACCTTTAAGACTTGATTATCTGTAAAGACTCTCATTCCAACCATTATCTTATGAATTGAGTTTGTGTCTTTATATGCCCTGTTTGTGAACTGAAATCCCACTCACTTGACGAAGGAGCAGCAAGTGCTCCGAAAGCTAGTGGCTTTTGCTACCAAATATGTTGGACTTTAACCTGGTGTTGAGAGACTTCTTACTGTATTCTGCCACCAAACCAATTATGCATCCATTTGGCCTCCTCACTCCGGATCCTGTGAGATTTAACCTGATGTAACAACCTACTATGTGTTATCTTGTCAAAGGCCTTGCTAAAGTCCATGTAGACAACATCAACTGCACTGCCCTCATCTACCTTCTTGGCTACCCGTTCAAGAAACTCAAATCAAATTTGTGAGACATGATTGTCCACTCAGAAAGCCATGCTGACTGTCCCTAATCAGTCCTTGTATCTCTAAATGCCTGTAGATCCTGTCTCTCAAAATACCTTCTAACAACTTACTACTGTAGATGATTTGATTTATTATTGTCACATGTATTTACAGTGAAAAGTATTGTTTCTTGCATGCTACACAGACAAAACATACCGTTCATAGAGAAGGAAATGAGAGAGTGCAGAATTTAGTGTTACAGTCATAGCTAGGGAGTAGAGAAAGATCAACTTAATGCAAGGCAAGTCCATTCAAAAGTCTGACAGCCGCAGGGAAGAAGCTGTTCTTGAGTTGGTCGGTACGTGACCTCAGACTTTTGTATCTTTTTCCTGAAGGAAGAAGGTGGAAGAGAGAATGTCCGTAGTGCGTGGGGTCCCTAATTATGCTGGCTGCTTTGTCGAGGCAGCGGGACGTGTAGACAGAGTCAATGGATGGGAGGCTGGTTTGCGTGATGCATTGGGCTACATTTACGACCCTTTGTAGTTTCTTGCGGTCTTGGGCAGAGCAGGAGCCCAGACCGAGCTGTGATACAACCAGAAAGAATGCTTTCTATGGTGCATCTCTAAAAGTTGGAGAGAGTCATAGCTGACATGCCAAATTTCCTTAGTCTTCTGAGAAAGTAGAGACATTGGTGGGGCTTTCTTAATTATAGTGTCGGCATGGGGGGACCAGGACAGGTTGTTAGTGATCTAGACACCTAAAAACCTGAAGCTCTCGACCCTTTCTATTTCATCCCCATTGATGGAGACAGGGGCATGTTCCCCTTTACACTTCCTGAAGTCGATGACAATCTCCTTCTTGTTGACATTGAGGGAGAGATTATTTTTGCCGCACCAGTTCACCAGATTCTCTACTTCATTCCTGTATTCTGTCTCGTTTGAGGTCCAATGTAAGGCTCACTGGCCTGTAGTTCCCAGGCTTTTCCCTGCAGCCCTTTTTAAACAAACACAAAACATTTGCCACACTCTAATCTTCAGGCACCTCACCCATGACTATCGATGATTCAAATATCTCGGCTAAGGGACCAGCAATTTCCTCCCTAGCCTCCCACAGTGTCCTGGGATACACTTCATCAGGTCCCAGGGATTTATCTACCTTATTGTGCTTTAAGACTTCCAGCACCTCCCTCTCTGTAATATGTACAGTCCTCAAGACATTATTACTTATTTCTCCAAGTTCCCTACATCCATGCTTTTCTCAACAGTGAATACTGATGAGAAATATTCATTTGGATCTCACTCATCTCTTGTAGGTCTGCACACAGATGACCTTGTTTATCCTTAAGAGGTCCTACTCTCTTGCTAGCTACTCTTTCACCCTTTTATATCTGTAGAAGCTCTTTGGATTCTCCTTTGCCCTATCTGCCAAAACAATCGCGTCACCTTTTTGCCCTCCTGATTTCTCTCTTAACTCTACTCCGACACCCTCTATACGCTACAAGGGATCCACTTGATCCCAGCTGCCTATGAATGTCACGTGCCTCCTTCTTCTTCTTGACCAGGGCCTCAATATCCAGGGTTCCCTACTTCTACCAGCCTTGCCCTTCATGCTAAGAGGAATGTCCTTACCCTGAACCCTGGTTAACACACTTTTGAAAGCCTCCCACTTACCAGACATCCCTTTACCTTCCCACAGACTCCCCCAATTAACTTTTGAAAGTTTCTGCCTGATACCATCAAAATTGCCCCAATTTAGAATTTTAACTTTTGCCTATCATTCTCCACAGCTAACTTAAAACCAATAGAATTATGGTCACTGGTCCCAAAGTGATCCCTCACTAACACTTCTGACACCTGCCCTTCCTTATTTCCCGAGAGGAGGTCAAGTTTTGCCCCCTCTCTAGTCGGGCCATCCACATACTGAATGAAAAATTCCTCCTGAATACACTCAACAAATTTCTCTCCATCCAATCCTCTAATACCACTGCTCTCCCAGTCAATGTTGGGAAAGTTCATATCCCCCACTATTACCACCCTTATCTTTTTTGGAGTATCTTTAATCTCCTTACATATTTACTCCTCAATTTCCCACCAACTATTTGGGGTCTATAATATTTTCCTATCAAAGTGATTTCCCCCTTCTTACTTCTCAGTTCTACCCACACAGACTCAGTGGGCGAACCCTCAGATATATCCCCTCAGTACTATCATGATGTTTTCCTTAATCAAAAGTGCAACGCCCTCTCCTCTCTTACTTCTTGTTCTACCTTTCCTAAAGCATTTTCTTCTCTCTGACTCACTGTGTGCCCTCCGTGCCTCTCTCATTCCCCTCTCTGTTTTGTCTCTCTACCTTCGCCACTCTCCCCTCCCCCAGCTGTCTCTGTGTGTCCAACCTTCTTAATAATTCTTTCTGTTAGATTTTGTTCCAATCATATATAAAGACCTCCTCTGAGGTTCATGCTCAAGATTGTTTGGAAATAATCTTCCACTTAAGACTGAACAAATAACGCTATGAGACCCATCTATTCCAACATGTACCTCTTCCTAACGTAAAAAGATAGAGTGACAAAGGATGGCAAATGGGCTGTGCGTAATAACATTTACATTGATGTGAGTTCAGTGAGTTTACACCATCCTGATAAAATGAAATACAAATCAATTGACACAGACCTCATCTGCATTCTGTAAGGAAATTGCATCTTAATGGATGTCGGGGATTTGTATTTGGTGAGATTAAGAAATAAATAATAAGCTCCACTATAAGCGTGCCTTGTGAAAATGATATTGAAATGTTCCCACAGTTCTTGAACGGCATTAAGTAGCAAACATTGGGATTGATTGTCAGATTGAGTGGTGGAAAGGGATTTCTAACCAGTTAATAAGATTCACGGGCAGAATGCAGTCAGTCTTTCAGGGGACAAGGAATCAGGAAAGAGTGAAATGATTACTGGGCAAGCTAACACAACAGCTTACACATCTGTGAATGCAGAAAGTGAATCAAACCAAATAGTTATGAATTTGAAACATATATGCTGATATTTTAAATGTATTTCAAATGTTCACCTTGGTCAAGCTAAGTTACCGAAAGGCGTGGCAGTCAGAGTCAACGTTTAAAGCCAAAAGTCTGTGAACAGGTCAGTTCCTGTTCCAGTTCAGGTGACATTCCGAAGAGGGAACACATTATGCAACATTATGAATAACTATTCATTGCCCAGACACTGAATAGATACGAACCTGGAAGCGGGAACGCATGTCTATTCAACTTAGTGATGAATCAGTGGGAATGTCCATTTTGACCTTGTGGTAGCATCTACTGTTACCTAGCGACAGAGTTAGTTAGCACCAAGAGAGGCTAGCAAGTCCAAAATCAATTCGACAAATAACATATCACCATGCTATTAAGTATCTTATGATAGGCTGGGGTATTTGAGAGAGATTTGTATTGATGTATGACTGTGAAATGAAAATTGATTTTAAGCTAATGGAAGGCAGAATTATTGATTATGAAAAGTGTAATTTGTCTGCATTTAACTCCATAACTCAGTTCTTCCAGAGAAGTCCCATCGCTCCATCTGCAGAACTGTTTAACCCTTCGTGAAGTCAGCTGTACTTTTGTATTGTATTATTTTAGGTTTCACGTTCCATAAATTTGTTACGCCTTTTGCACAGAGATATTTGCCTTGAAAGTTTTGACTTGCCGGAGGTTGAGACGCAAATCGAAATTTCCCCACAATAATGTTGATGGTGGAGGCATGAGTTACGGGACTCAGCGAGAGGCGATCAGTGGGGATACAGGGTAATGAATCACGGAAGCTGCTTGGCCAAAACCTCTCAACGCCATGACGTCTACCAATCAGGAGGACATAGAACGCCAAGGTAAATGGATACCATAGAACCCTACAGGGCAGAAAGAGGCCCTTCGGCCCATCGAGTCTGCACCGAACACAATCCCACCCAGACCCTATCCCCATATCCCTACACATTTTACCTGCTAATCTCTCTAACCTACACATCCCAGGATACTAAGGGGCAATTTTAGCATAGCCAATGAACCTAACCCGCACATCTTTGGACTGTGGGAGGAAACCGGAGCACCCGGAGAAAACCCACGCAGACACGAGGAGAATGTGCAAACTCAACACAGGCAGTGACCCGAGCCGGGAATCGAACCCAGGACCCTGGAGCTGTGAAGCAGCAGTGCTAACCCACTGTGCTACCGTGATACATCACCACTTGCAAGTTACACACTTGGACATACATCGCTGTCTCTTCATTGCTGCCACATCATCTTTGTGGAACTTTTTAAAATTAATTCAAGGCACATGTGTGACTGACTAGCCCAGCATTTACGGCCCATCCCTAATTGCCCTTGAAATGAGTGACCTGTTTAGCCATTTCAGAGAGCATTGGGCAGCATGTTGGCTAGCACTGCTAAGATAATGAAGGGGATGGATAGGGTAGAGGTAGAGGGATTCTTCCCGCTTAGAAAGGACAGCAGGACTAGAGGGCACAGCCTCAAGATAAGAGGGGGGGGTGCAGTTTAGATCAGAGTTGAGGAGGAACTTCTTCACTCAAAGGGTGGTGAATCTCTGGAATTCTCTACCCATTGAAGTGATGGAGGCTGCCTCACTAAATATATTTAAGTCACGGGTAGATAGGTTTCTGATAGACAGGGGAATTAAGGGTTATGGGGAGAAAGGGGGAAAGTGGAACTGATCCACTTCAGATCAGCCATGATCTTATTGAATGGCGGGGCAGGCTCGAAGGGCTAGATGGCCGACTCCTGCTCCTATTTCTTATGTTCTTATGTAGAAGAAGATGGAAGAGAGTATGATCAGGGTGGGTGGGGTCCTTGATTATGCTGGTTGCTTTTCCGAGGCAGTGGGAAGTGTAGACAGAGTCAATGGGAGGTTGGTTTGCGTGATGGACGGGGCTTTGTTCACGACCCTTTGTAGTTTCTTGAATACAGCGGGAGAAGTGCTGTGGGGCTGATGCACGAGATCGCAACTCGAATCCAAAAGCAGGGAGGTATTGCTGAGGCTTTATAAGGTTCTGGTCAGACCACATTTGGAATATTGTGAGCAATTTTTGGGCCCCATATCTAAGGAAGGATGTACTGGCCCCGGAGGGGGTTCAGAGAAGGTTCACAAGAATGATTGCAGGAATGGAAGGCTTGATGTATGAGGAGTGTTTGAGCGTCTGTGCCTGGTGGACTTTAGAAGGATGAGGGGTGGGGGATTTCATTGAAACTTACAGAACACTGAAAGGCCCGGATAAAGGGGACATAGGGGAGACACTAGGGTCCGATGGCATAGCCTCAGAATAAGTCTTTAGAACTGAGATGAGGAGGAAGTTATCCAACCAGAGGGTGGTAAATCTGGAATTCACTGCACTGAGGGCTGTGGAGGCCAGGTCATTGAATGTATTTAAGACAGAGACAGATAGGTTCTTGGTGATGGGAAAAAGCAGGCGAACGGGGTTGAGAACCTTATCAGTCATGATTGAGTCTGCTCTGCCATTCAATGGGCCAAATGGCCTAATTCTGCTCCACTACGTTATGGTTTGTGGTCAGTGTTGTACTGTAAAACAATAAGCGTGGAAAATACAGCAGGTCAGGCACCAACGGAGAGAGAAATAAAGTTAGTGGTTCTGACACTTCATCAGAATGTGGATCCAGTCGATTGTTTATCAGCCCTTATATAAGAACATAAGAAATAGGAGCAGGAGTGGGCCATCTAGCCCCTCGAGCCTGCCCCACCATTCAATAAGATCATGGCTGATCTGAAGTGGATCAGTTCCACTTTCCCGCTTTCTCCCCTTAATTCCCCTGTCTATCAGAAACCTATCTACCCGTGACTTAAATATATTCAGCGAGGCAGCCTCCACCACTTCAACGGGCAGAGAATTCCAGAGATTCACCACCCTTTGAGTGAAGAAGTTCCTCCTCAACTCTGTTCTAAACTGCTGCCCCCCCCACCACCCCACTTATTTTGAGGCTGTGCCCTCGAGTTCTGGTTTCCTTTCTAAGTGGAAAGAATCTCTCTACCCCTTTGATTCCAGATTTCCAGCATCCACAAGTCCCATCACTTTGTACTTCAACGACAGGAACACACGCTGGGACTACCGCCGGAAGTATTTCGTTCGCCAGTCGCTGAGATAATTAAGAGCTGCTGACCACTGTACAAAACAGTGTCAGTCTCACTGGGAAATCATTTTGCATTGCTGTGTTCAGTGTGTTTACAAGCGAGTGTGTAGGCAAGAAATATAATCCCTTTTAAGGATGAGGAGAAATGTTCCTTGGTTGGGATATCTTGTAGCAAAAATAGACATTGTATTTGACTAACAGACTAGTACAATTGTGGAACTGTTATTGACTATAGGTAAAGAGAGGTCATGTCTGCTGACTGTGGATAAGGAATGACGGATGTTATTGAGCATTCAAGTATTGTTAGTTAAAATTGATATAATATGTTTTGAGTTGAAGACAAGACGGATATGTCAATAGAACATAGAACATAGAACATTACAGCGCAGAACAGGCCCTTCGGCCCACGATGTTGCGCCGACCAGTTACAAAACAATGACCCACTAGCCTAAACCAATCCCTTTTCGTCCATAAACCTATCCACGGATCTCTTAAACGCCCCCAAACTCGGCGCATTTACAACTGCAGCTGGCAGGGCATTCCAGTCCCTCACCACCCTCTGGGTAAAGAACCTACCCCTGACATCAGTCCTATAACTACCCCCCCTTAATTTAAAGTCGTGCCCCCTCGTGCTAGCTTTCTCCATCCTAGGAAAAAGGCTATCACTATCTACCCTGTCTAAACCTCTAATCATCTTATATGTTTCAATAAGGTCCCCTCTTAGCCGCCTTCTTTCCAGCGAAAACAACCCCAAATCCCTCAGTCTCTCCTCATAGGACCTCCCCTCCATACCAGGCAACATCCTGGTAAACCTCCTCTGCACCCTCTCCAAAGCCTCTACATCCTTCCTGTAATGTGGGGAATTATTTCACCTTGGGAAGGCCTTAGCAAAGAAACGCAGTAAAAAGCAAGTATCTTGAATCGTTAAGAACATAAGAAATAGGAGCAGGAGTAGGCCATCTAGCCCTTCGAGCCTGTTCCTCCTCAACACCCCACCCCCCCCTATCTTGAGGCTGTGCCCTCTAGTCCTGCTATCCTTTCTAAGCGGGAAGAATCTCTCTACCTCTACCCCATCCATCCCCTTCATTATCTTATACGTCTCTATAAGATCCCCCCTCATCCTTCTAAACTCCAAACGAGTACAGACCCAGTCCATTCAGTCTCTCTTCATAGGCCAACCCCCTCATCTCCAGTATCAGCCTAGTGAACCTTCTGGTTGGGAAAAGGATACAGAAGTCCGAGGGCATGTGCCAACCGACTCAAGAGCAGCTTCTTCCATCAGACGTTTGAATGGACCTACTTCACAACAAGTTTTCTAGCAATGATTGCAATACTACATTCTGCACCCTCACCTTTCTTCTCTATACACGATCTGTATGGCGTGCAAGAAAAAATACTTTTCATTGTATACCAACGCTTGTGGCAATAAATCAAATCAAAAAACACCATGCCACAAAGAAGAAGCACTGTAGCTTTGACTCTGACCTTTATGTTAATTATTAATCAAATATCCTTCTCTCTTCTCTCGTTACAGAAATTTGTACTGTCTGATAAAGTCTCTGTTACGCAACAGCCACACTTAGCGTTAATGCAATAGCAGTTAATCCATAACTGTGTATTTGTATTTTTTTTTATTCATTCACAGTGATTAATCACCTTCCATTTCAGAGGAAAGCTCTGGAACCTGAGTAAACCAGGTGTGGGTTTTAAAAACAAATGGCTTCATGGTCTTTTAATTGCAGATTTTTGTTAAATTCAAATTTTACCATCTGCTGCGGTGGGATTCGAACAGCTGTTTTACCATCGTAGAACCCTACAGTGCAGCAAGAGACCCTTCGGCCCATCAAGTCTGCACTGAACACCATCCCACCCAGGCCCTACCCCCATATCCCTACATATTATACCCACTAATCCCTCTAACCTACGCACTCAGGGGCAATTTCTTAGCACGGCCAATCAACCTAACCCACACATCTTTGGACTGAGAGGGGAACCGGAGTACCTGAAGGAAACATAAGAACATAAGAAATAGGAGCAGGAGTAGGCCATCTAGCCCCTCGAGCCTGCCCCGCCATTCAATAAGATCATGGCTGATCTGTCGTGGCTCAGTTCCACTTTCCCGCCCTCTCCCCATAACCCTTAATCCCTTCGCCTATCAAAAACCCATCAACCCGCATCTTAAATATATTCAGCGAGGCAGCCTCCACCACTTCAACGGGTAGAGAATTCCAGAGATTCACCACCCTTTGAGTGAAGAAGTTCCTCCTCAACTCTGTTCTAAACCGCCCCCCCCCCTTTACCCTGAGGCTGTGCCCCCTAGTCCTACTGTCCTTTCTGAGCAGGAAGAGTCTCTCCACCTCTATCCTATCCATCCCATTCATCATCTTATACGTCTCAATGAGGTCTCCCACGCAGACACGGGGAGAATGTGCAAACTCCACACAGACAGTGACCCGAGCTGGGAATCGAACCCAGGACCCCGGAGCTATGAAGCAAGCAGCAGTGCTAACCCACTGTGCTACCGTTGCCGCGGAGTCTGTAGATTAGTAGCCCAGTGACAACCCCACTGCGCCGCCACCTCCTTTCAATTTACCGAATAACCAAGCGAGTGGACAGTGTGTTTGCAAAGGGACATGTTTAGGGCAGGCGGCAAAATACAAGCAGAGGACCGTATAGGGGATTCGCATTGGGGGCCATGGCCCCCAGCATCACTGCCTGCCAGAATTCCAGCACCGTCAGCTCCGCGCGGGGAAATTGGAGCGGAGGAAATTTAAATATTAAGCTTGCAATTTAAATCTGGATTGGCAGGCCCAGAGACTTCAGTGCCAGGTCCGCCAGACCTCCCCCTACACTGCTTGAAGTGTTTCACTCCAGCTGAGTTTACAACGGTTCTCCACTAGCCTGGAGCTAGTGGTGGTTCCACTGGAGTAAAGGGAGGCATAAAGGCACCCCCCCCCCCCCCCCAGGAGGTCAGGGATAAGAGAGAGAGGGGGGGGGGGGGGGCATTGCCAGCTTGGCAGTGCCAGTCTGGCTCCCCCCTCCCATCACTGTCCTCGGGCAATGCCCATGACGCACTTTGGCACTGCCCACCAGACACGTGGCAATGCCAGGGGTTGGGGTCTATTGGAGATTGGTAAGGGTTTGGGGGGGGGGGGGGGGGGCTCCACTGCCACTCTATACTTGGCGGGGGTTGGCCATCTGGTTGTGGGGGGTGGGTCAGCCTGCTGGGTGGGGTGGGGCGGCACGGTAGCACAGTGGTTAGCACTGCTGCTTCACAGCTCCAGGGTCCTGGGTTCGATTCCCGGCTCGGGTCACTGCCTGTGTGGAGTTTGCACATTCTCCTCGTGTCTGCGTGGGTTTTCTCCGGGTGCTCCGGTTTCCTCCCACAGTCCAAAGATGTGCGGGTTAGGTTCATTGGCTATGCTAAAATTGTCCCTTAGTGTCCTGGGATGTGTAGGTTAGAGGGATTAGCAGGTAAATGTGTAGGGATATGGGGATAGGGTCTGGGTGGGATTGTGTTCGGTGCAGACTCGATGGGCCGAAGGGCCTGTTTCTGCACTGTAGGGTTCTATGCTGGTTCTATGCTGGACTGGACTGGACACGACACGTCTAGGAAGCCAGCAATCAGGAGGTGGGGGGGGGGTGGTGGGGAGATCGGAAGGGCAGCACAGTGGGGGTCATGGATCTGGCCAGTGATGGAGCAATCAGGAGGCCAGCAGCGCGGGGCTAATACGCGTGCACCGATCTCGGCACCGACAGACCGGCACACACGCAGTGACCCGCTCAGCACTACACTGCTGGCCACTCCAGTGGGAACAGACCCCACCCACTGATTTTCAGTGTGTTTCACACCAGTGCACTCCGCAGCGCACAGAGTGTGGGAGATTCATTTTGAAAATCCCGCTGAGAAAAGACTTACTCCAGTTTCTCCGCAGATTCGACGCGTAGAATTTTTTTTGGGGAGAATTATTTGAATGGAGACCGCATCCTGCTTCGGTTCCCAGGGATGTGAGTGTCTCCTGATGCGATTTACAAACAGCATGTAGGAACAGGAAGCAAGTTGTCCTTTATTACGAGAAGGATGGAATATGAAATTAGGGACCACAGCTGTACAGACCGTACAGTTTTAGTCTCCTTGACTAAGCAGAGATTTTCACTGGAAACAATTCAGAGAAGGTTCACCTGCCTAGTTGTTGAGATGAGGGGGGTATTGTGTGAGGAAAGGTTGGATAGGATGAGCCCAAATCCATCAGTTTTAAGAATGAGGATGATCTTATTGGCACATAAGATTTTGCGGAGACTTGACAGGCTCAATATAGAGAGGGTATTTCCGATTCTGGAGCTGGGGGTATTTTTGATATTAGTGACAGTAATGTTCCTGGTTTGTATTAATACAGATTTTAACTTGGTGTTGTGAGACTTCTTATTGCATTATTACAGGCACAGCAATGTCCCCAGTTTGCATTATTACAGGCACAGTAATGTTATTACAGGCACTGGGCTCTCTGTGTCCAGCAACGCCCCTGGTTTTCATTATTACAGGCACCGCAATACCCCTGGTTTGCATTATTACACAGTAATATCCCTGGTTTGTATTATTACAGACACAGCAATGCCCCTGGTTTGCATTATTACAGATACAGCAATGTCCCTAGTTTGTATTATTACACAGTAATGCCCCTGGTTTGTATTAATAGAGGCACAGCAATGCCCCTGGTTTGCATTATTACAGTAATATCCCTGGTTTCTATTATTACAGATACAGCAATATCCCTAGTTTGTAGTATTACACAGTAATGCCCCTGGTTTGTATTAATAGAGGCACAGCAATGCCCCTGGTTTGCACTATTACAGTAATATCCCTGGTTTGTATTATTACAGGCACAGTAGTGTCCCTGATTTGTATTATTACACAGTAATGTCCTGGGTTTGTATTAATAGAGGCACAGCAATGCCCCTGGTTTGCATTATTACAGTAATATCCCTGGTTTGTATTATTACAGGCACAGTAGTGTCCCTGGTTTGTATTATTACACAGTCATGTCCTGGGTTTGTATTAATAGAGGCACAGCAATGTCCCTGGTTTGCGTTATTACAGATACAGCAATGTCCCTAGTTTGTATTATTACACAGTAATGCCCCTGGTTTGTATTAATAGAGGCACAGCAATGCCCCTGGTTTGCATTATTACAGTAATATCCTTGGTTTCTATTATTACAGATACAGCAATATCCCTAGTTTGTAGTATTACACAGTAATGCCCCTGGTTTGTATTAATAGAGGCACAGTAATGCCCCTGGTTTGCATTATTACAGATACAGCAATGTCCCTGGTTTGTATTATTACAAACACAACAATGTTCCTGGTTGTATTATTACACAGTAATGTCCCTGGTTTGTATTATTACAAACACAACAATGCCCCTGGTTGTATTATTACACAGTAATGTCCCTGGTTTGTATTATTACAAACACAACAATGCCCCTGGTTGTATTATTAGACAGCAATGCCCCTGGTTTGTACTATTACAGGCACAGTAATGTCCCTGATTTATGTGATTAGACACAGTAATGTTATCACAGGCACCGGGCTCTCTGTGTCCCGCTGCTCCGGGACGAGCCCGGGTGCTCCTACCTGTGTTGCCGGCTCTTCCTGCTGGCGCTCCGCCGGGCTGGGGCTCACACCGCCGGGCAGCGGGATCAGCTCCGCTCCCCCGGCTCTGCTGCACTCACAACCCACCACAGCCTGGGCTTCCGCCGGGCCCCAGCCACCGAACCACTCACTTCAGCGAGAATTACAGCCTCGCAGCGAAACTTCCTAAAGGGAGGGCTTGCTGTTTTAAACCAGGCAGCAATCACAAGTGTTGTTATCAGGGGCAGCAACACTGACGGTCTCAGTGGCAGCACCACAATAAACTGCATTCGTGTAGCGCCTCGATTGTGAAGTGTTAGCTCATTTATCAGTATCACAAATAGACTTACATTAACGCTGCAATGAAGTTACTGTGAGAATTCCCCTGGTCGCCACACTCCAGCACCTGCTGGGGTACACACAGGGAGAATTTAGCACGGCCAATGCATCCAACCAGCACGTCTTTCGGACTGTGGGAGGAAACAGGAGTACCCGGAGGAAACCCATACAGACACGGGGAGAATGTACAAACTCTACATAGACAGTGACCCGAGCCGGGAATCGAACCCGGGTCCCTGGCGCAGTGAGGCAGCAGCGCTAACCCACTGTGCCACCGTTCCACTGTGTTATTCAGTCAGTGACCCGAGCCAGGAATCGAACCCGGGTCCCTGGTGCAGTGAGGCAGCAGCGCTAACCCACTGTGCCGCCGTTCCACTGTGTTATTCAGTCAGTGACCCGAGCCAGGAATCGAACCCGGGTCCCTGGTGCAGTGAGGCAGCAGCGCTAACCCACTGTGCCGCCGTTCCACCGTGTTATTCAGTCAGTGACCTGAGCCAGGAATCGAACCCGGGTCCCTAGCGCTGTGAGGCAGCAGCGCTTACCACTATGCCGCCGTTCCACTGTATTATTCAGACAGTGACCCGAGCTGGGAATCGAACCCGGGTCCCTAGCGCTGTGAGGCAGCAGCGCTTACCACTGTGCCGCCGTTCCACCATGTTATTCAGACAGTGACCCGAGCTGGGAATCAAACCCGGGTCCCTAGCACTGTGAGGCAGCAGTGCTAACCACTGTGCCACCATTCCACCGTGTTATTCAGACAGTGACCCGAGCTGGGAATCGAACCCGGGTCCCTGACGCAGTGAGGCAGCAGCGCTAACCCACTGTGCCGCCATTCCACCGTGTTATTCAGACAGTGACCCGAGCTGGGAATCAAACCCGGGTCCCTAGCACTGTGAGGCAGCAGTGCTAACCCACTGTGCCACCGTTCCACCGTGTTATTCAGACAGTGACCCGAGCTGGGAATCAAACCCGGGTCCCTAGCACTGTGAGGCAGCAGTGCTAACCCACTATGCCGCCGTTCCACCGTGTTATTCAGACAGTGACCCGAGCTGGGAATCAAACCCGGGTCCCTGACGCAGTGAGGCAGCAGCGCTAACCCACTGTGCCGCCATTCCACCGTGTTATTCAGACAGTGACCCGAGCTGGGAATCAAACCCGGGTCCCTAGCACTGTGAGGCAGCAGTGCTAACCCACTGTGCCGCCATTCCACCGTGTTATTCAGACAGTGACCCGAGCTGGGAATCGAACCCGGGTCCCTGGCGCTGTGAGGCAGCAGTGCTAACCCACTGTGCCACCATTCCTAGTGTCATTTATATCAGTCTAATTGAAAATGAAATGACAAGGAGCCAAAGAAGAGAGTCAGAACAGTTAACGGGGGTCGTGAGTTGCTTAAAGCAGAAGAGAGACAGAGTGAGAGGGAGCGGCATAAGGGTTTTTGTTTGCAAAAGTATGCTATTTTCATAAAATATCTGAAAGAACATTAGCAACATTTCAAAGTGGCCATCTCACAAAGTGCAATAATATTGATGTTCTCTATAATAGTCATACAATACAAGAGAGACCCATCAAGTCTGCACCAATACTTCTACACTATTCCAGCAACGAGACATAGAATCCCTGCAGTGCAGAAAGAGGCCATTAAATCTACACTGACCACCATCCCATCCAGCTCCTATCCCCATATATTTACACTGCTAGTCTCCTTAACACTAAGGGGCAATTTAGCATAGCCAATTAACCTAGCCCGCACATCTTTGGAGTGTGGGAGGAAACCAGAGCATCCAGAGGAAACCCACGCAGACACGGGGAGAACATGCAAATTCCACACAGGCAGTGACCCAAGGCCAGAATTGAACCCGGGTCCCTGGCACTGCGAGGCAGCAGTGCTAACCACTGTGTCACTCAAACATTTCAAGTGCTCATCTGCGTGTTTTTTACATATATCACATTTCACTCTGAGTTGCCTTAGTACAATCAAAGAAAAATTACAGACATTTCGAAATGATTATTTTGTGGTGTGATGGTATTTAAGTTGTCTGTATAGAGCAAGTGACACTGAGGTGTTTAGGATATTCTTGAGCTGAGGATAGCTGGCAAGGGTGAGGCTAACTAGGAGGACTTATCAAGTTTTCAGACTGGAGAAGATAACTGAGTCAGGGAGGGATGAAGCCAAAGAAAATGAAGATGAGAATCTAATTTATTTTTTAACTGGGAGCTGACGTGTGTTAGAGAGCAGAGAGGGGAACAGGATTTCTGTACAAGTCAGACCATGGGTAAGAGCTTAGAATGAGATGGCATCTACAAGAGGGTAAAATGCGTGATATTAGATCTCCCCCACCAGTGGAAACTGAAGGAATTGGATTTACCGATGGAAAACAAAGTTAGACAGAGTTCCGAACTGGCAGGGACCTCTTTTAAGAACATAAGAACATAAGAAATAGGAGCAGGAGTAGGCCATCTGCCCCTTCGAGCCTGCCCCGCCATTCAATAAGATCATAGCTGATCTGTCGTGGCTCAGTTCCACCTTCCCGCCCTCTCCCCATAACCCTTAATCCCCTCGCTTATCAAAAACCCATCAACCCGCTTCTTGAAAATATTTAGCGAGGCAGCCTCCACCACTTCAACAGGCAGAGAATTCCAGAGATTCACCACCCTTTGAGTGAAGAAGTTCCTCCTCAACTCCGTTCTAAAACGTCCCCCCTTTATCTTGAGGCTGTGCCCCCTAGTCCTACTGTCTTTTTTGAGCGGGAAGAGTCTCTCCACCTCTATCCTATCCATCCCATTCATCATCTTATACGTCTCAATGAGATCTCCCCTCATTCTTCTAAACTCCAACGAGTACAAGCCTAGTTCATTCAGCCTCTCCTCATAGCTCAACCCCCTCAACTCTGGTATCAGCCTAGTAAACCTCCTCTGCACTCCCTCCAAGGCCAAAATATCTTTGCGCAGGTGCGGCGCCCAAAACTGCACACAGTACTCCAGTTGCGGCCTCACCAATGCCCTATATAGCTGCAGCAAGACCTCTCTACTTTTATATTCAATCCCCTTCGCTATGAAGGCCAGCATCCCATTCGCCTTCCTGACCACCTGCTGCATCTGCAAGCTGGGTTTTTGTGACTCATGCACAAGGACCCCGAGGTCCCTCTGCACCGTCGCCTGCTGCAGTTTTTCGCCACGTAAGTAATAGTCCTTCCTACCATTCTTCCTTCCAAAGTGGACCACCTCACACTTGCCAACATTAAATTCCATTTGCCATTTCCTGGCCCATTCGCCCAGCCTATCTAGATCCTTCTGCAGACTCTCCACACCCTCCGCACAATTTGCCGTTCCCCAAATCTTGGTGTCATCAGCAAATTTCGACACCCTACACTCGGTTCCCTCCTCCAGATCATCTATATAAATGGTAAAAAGCTGAGGCCCCAGCACCGACCCCTGGGGCACTCCACTAGTCACCATCCGCCAATCCGAATAGCATCCATTGACCCCCACTCTCTGCCTCCTATTTGACAACCAATCCTCTATCCACGCTAACACCCTACCCCCAACTCCAAGTCCCCTGACCTTCTGCAATAACCTCTTATGAGGTACTTTGTCAAACGCCTTCTGAAAATCCAGAAAGACCACATCCACCGGCTCTCCTCTATCCACCGCCCTAGAAACATCCTCATAGAACTCCAGTAAATTTGTCAGACACGACTTCCCTTTAATGAAACCGTGCTGCGTCTGTTCTATCAAGCAACTCCCTTCAAGATGCCTCGCAATTTCCTCCTTAATGACGGATTCTAACATTTTACCTACCACAGACATTAAACTAACCGGCCTATAATTCCCTGCCTTTTGCCTGGCACCCTTCTTAAACAACGGCGTAACATTAGCCATTTTCCAATCTTCCGGCACTTCCCCGGAATCCAGCGATGTCTGGAAAATAACCACCAATGCATCCACTATCACCTCCGCCATTTCTTTCAGAACCCTCGGATGCATTCCATCTGGTCCTGAGGACTTGTCCACAATCAGCCCCTCCAGTCTGTCGAGCACCGCCTCTCTAGTAACAGTAATGTCATTAAGACCCTCCAGTCCTACCACCTTTCCATCGCTAACGCCCGGCAAATTATTCACGTCCTCCTCCGTGAAGACAGAAACAAAAAAGTTATTCAATACCGTAGCCATATCCCCATCCCCTACCACTAGTTCACCTTTCTCATCCTCTAAAGGACCAACGTTCACCCTAGCCAGCCTCTTCCTTTTTATATATTTATAAAAACTCTTGCTATCCTTTTTTATATTAAGCGCTAGCCCAGCTTCATAGTTTCTCCTACCCTCCTTTATCAACTTCTTTGTCAATCTTTGTTGACATTTAAACCTCTCCCAATCCTCTTCTCGCCCACTATTCTTAGCTACTCTAAATGCCTCCGCTTTTAATTTAACACTTTCCTTCACCTCCTTCGTTATCCACGGCTTCTTCTTCTCCAGTCTGAAAACTTGATAAGTCCTCCTAGTTAGCCTCACCCTTGCCAGCTATCCTCAGCTCAAGAATATCCTAAACACCTCAGTGTCACTTGCTCTATACAGACAACTTAAATACCATCACACTACAAAATAATCATTTTGAAATGTCTGTAATTATCCTAGAGTCCTATTTGACCATCGGAATAAATTTCTGCTGAGCACCAAGAAAGATCTCCTTAAAGATCCTCCACTGCTCCTCAGCAGACCCTCCCTCCAACGCGCTCCCCCAGTCCACATTTGCCAATTCTTCTCTCATCCTACCGTACTCCCCTCTATTCAAACAAAGGACGCGTGTCTGGGAACCCACTTTCTCCTCCTCCATCTGCACCAGAAACTTCACCATACAATGATCACTCTCTCCAAGAGGATCCTTCACTGCAAAAGTCAAACCAAATAAACAAACTCAAATTAAGTTCGGACAAAGTAAAAGGGGCAGCTCCCCAAAGGGAAGAGGAACAGCCCGAACAAAAAGTACAAAAGAAACTTAAAAAAACATCAAATTAAAATGTGATTATTCGGGTCAATAATGCACCCCAGCCCCTGCGGTGCCCAATGGGTGCGGAAGAGAACAGGGCGGCACGGTAGCACAGTGGTTAGCACTGCTGCTTCACAGCTCCAGGGTCCTGGGTTCGATTCCCGGCTCAGGTCACTGCCTGTGTGGAGTTTGCACATTCTCCTCGTGTCTGCGTAGGTTTTCTCCGGGTGCTCCTGTTTCCTCCCACAGTCCAAAGATGTGCGGGTTAGGTTCATTGGCTATGCTAAAATTGCCTCTTAGTGTCCTGGAATGTGTAGGTTAGAGGGATTAGCAGGTTAATGTGTGGGGATAGGGTCTGGGTGGGATTGTGTTCGGTGCAGACTCGATGGGCCGAAGGGCCTGTTTCTGCACTGTAGGGTTCTAAAAAAGGTAGGCGGAGTTGGGGGGGTCTTTTAGGTAAGAACAGGCGGCAGGGGGAACAGATTAAAATTCCAACTATCAATTATATGTCCACTTTTCTGCTCGCCTGCCCATTGTGTGACCTGCACCAATGCAGGTTCTAACTAGGTTAGCTCAAGACTTTGGAGCCAGATATTACAAAAGCTGCCAAGTTTCCCCTGCTTCCCGCACATCTTCACAGCTCTGGTGTGTGGGCTGCAAGTAAGACTCAAGACCCCCAACTGTTCCCTACACACACAATCATCGGCTGCAAGTATCCTGCTGGTCATCAGTTCAGTGTGAAGTGGGGATTGAAGCTACCTCTCCCTATACAGAGGTGGACAGACTATCACTCAGCAAGAGGTCACTCTATCAGGGCTTAAGACTGGGTTGAATTCTCGTGTCCACATGTCAGGATTCTGTGTGGATTGGCGCTCCAATCTTCTGACATAAGAACATAAGAAATAGGAGCAGGAGTAGGGCATCCAGCCCTTCGAGCCTGCCCCGCCATTCAATAAGATCATGGCTGATCTGAAGTGGATCAGTTCCACTTTCCCGCTTTCTCCCCATAACCCTTAATTCCCTGTCTATCAGAAACCTATCTACCCGTGACTTAAATATATAAAGCGAGGTAGCCTCCACCACTTCAACAGGTAGAGAATTCCAGAGATTCACCACCCTTTGCGTGAAGAAGTTCCTCTTCAACTCTGATCTAAACTGCACCCCCCCTTATCTTGAGGCTGTGCCCTCTAGTCCTGCTGTCCTTTCTAAGCGGGAAGAACCTCTCTACCTCTACCCTATCCATCCCCTTCATCATCTTATACGTCTCTATAAGACCCCCCCCTCAGCCTTCTAAACTCCAACGAGTACAGACCCAGTCTATTTAGTCTCTCTTCATAGTCCAACCCCCTCATCTCTGGACTCAAGAGACAGGCACAATATAATCATAGAATCTCTACAGTAGGAGGCCATTTGGTCCATCGAGTCTATACCAACAACAATCCCACACTGGCCCTATCTCCATAGCCCCATATATTTACCCTACTAATCTCCCTGACACTAAGGGTCAATTTTAGCATGGTCAATCAACCTAACCCACGCATCTCTGGAGTGTGGGACGAAACCAGAGCACCCGGAGGAAACCCATGCAGACACGAGGAGAATGTGTAAACTCCACACAGACAGTGACCCAATGACGGAATTGAACCCATGTCCCTGGTGCTGTGAGGCAGCAGTAATGATGTTACTATAATCAACCAAAGACTAGCTATGGGCTAAAATTACCCCCTTTAAATCATTGGCATCAGTCCAGCTGTACCCGCACATGGGGAGTCAAGACAAAGGATCATTTTAGAATCATAAATCATAGAACGCTACAGTGCAGAAAGAGGCCCTTCGGCCCATCGAGTCTGCACCGAACACAATCCCACCCAGGCCCTGCCCCCATATCCCTACATATTATACCCACTAATCCCTCTAACCTACACATCCCTGGATACTAAGGGGCAATTTCTTAGCACAGCCAATCAACCTAACCCGCACATCTTTGGACTGTGGGAGGAAACCGGAGCACCCGGAGGAAACCCACGCAGACACGAGGAGAATGTGCAAACTCCACACAGACAGTGACCCCGAGCCGGGAATCGAACCCGGGTCCCTGGAGCTGTGAAGCAGCAGTGCTAACCCACTGTGCTACCGTGCCGCCCATTTTGAGATGAAGCTGACTAAAGGAAGATATTAGGTGGATTTGCCGTGCTAAGTTGCCCCTTAGAGTCCAAAGTTGTGTAGGTTAGGTAGATTAGCCATGGTAAATGCACAGGGTTAGGGGTTATGAGGGTAAGGGTGGGAGGGAGGGATTTAGACCTGGGTAAGATACTCTTGCAGAGAGTCAGCACGGACTCAATGGTCTGGAGAGCCTCCTTCTGCACTGTAGGGATTCTATGGTACGAATGACTCAATGATAGTCCAGATGTAACGAACAGTGACAGGATGTAACATTCCGATCTCCTGCCTGGAACTAGAATGACTCTATAACCCACCGATACTCACCCTGAACCCAGGATCTCGGGGTAAGGTGAGATCAGACTGCCCAGGGCCCAATATCTCTCCCCGTTGCCTCGGACTCCGCTTTGGGCTCTGACTCTGTGTGAAGGTTGATGAGTTTGAACTTCACACATCAAAACCAACAATACAGAATCTGAAATAACCTGAGAGATCACACGAAGGTCATAGGTTCGGGGTAGTTCTCACGGCGCACGTTCTAAACATGCCTCAGTATTCAATCTCCTTCCTACTCTGGATCACAACAATATGTTTCAGTTAAACATGATGCACTTGGCATGTGGAATAGATATCACTGCTAGCTGCAGGATTGATTATCGCAATTACGTCCAGAGAAAAACGTTCCGGTTTTGTAATGACCTTTGACCCAGAAGCTGTGAGGAAAAGAAAATTTGCCATTTCTTTACAAATGTCAGCAACCTGTAATTGCTGATAATATTTGAAAATAGACTTTGCATCATTTGTGTAGGATGTGGGAGGTGTTGCCTGGGCCAGTATTTATTGCCCATCCCGAATTTCCCTTTGGAAGGTGGTGGTGAGCTGTCTTCCTGAACCGGTAAAAAGTCTGACAACACCAGGTTTTAGTCCAACCTATTTATTTGATAATATTCTCACAAGCTTTCGAGGGGACTGCCTCTTCGTCAGGTGAATGGAGAGTTCTGGCCTCAGACAGAGCATATAAAGAGGTTTGCAAAACCTCACTTACTGTACTGTCTGGAGACAATACACATCTCTTTAAACTGTGATCAGTGCTCCTTCCACTCACATTGTCGGCCACTTCAGGTCTTGAACAGCAGGTTAGGTGTAAGGATTCGCATTCTAATCAGTAATCTCTAAACTGTCTGTGCTTTATATGCTCTGTCTGAGGCCAGAACTCTCCATTCACCTGACGAAGGGGCTAACCCCGAAAGCTTGTGAGTATATTATCAAATAAATAGGTTGGACTAAAAAAAAAATCTGTGTTTACGCCAGTCCAACGCCGGCATACCCACATCATTCCTGAACCGGCGCATCCGTATGGTGTAGGTACACTCACAGTGCTGTGAGAGAGGGAGTTCTAGGATTTTAACCCAGCAACAGTGAAGGAACAGCTGATATGTAGAACATAGAACGCTTCAGCATAAACAGGCCCTTCGGCCCACAAGTTGCGCTGATCATATCCCTACCTGACGAAGGGACAAACCCCGAAAGCTTGTGAGTTTACTATCAAATAAATCGGTTGGACTTAAACCTGGTGTTGTCAGACTTTTTACTGTGTTTACCCCAGTCCAAGGCCAGCATATCCACATCATATCCATACCTACCAGGCCGATCTAGAACCCTCAATCCTATTAATTCCCATGTACTCATCCAGAAGTCTGTTAAAAGACGAGTTCACCTCCACCACCGACGACGGCAGCCGATTCCACTCACTCACCACCCTCTGAGTGAAAAACTTACCCCTGACATCTCCTCTGTACCTGCTCCCCAGCACCTTAAACCTGTGTCCTCTCTTAGTGCCCATTTCAGCCCTGGGAAATAGCCTCCAAGAATCCACCCTATCTATTCCTCTCAACATCTTATAAACCTCTCTCATCCTTCATCTCTCCAGGGAGAAAAGATGGAGCTCCCTCAACCTATCCTCATATAAGGCATGCCTCCCAATCCAGGCACTCAGAGGGTGGTGAATGAGTGGAATCGGCTGCTGCCGGTGGTGGTAGAGGTGACATTCTTGTAAATCTCCTCTGCACCCTTTCAATCCTAATATATTTCAGGATAGTGAGTGACTTGGAGGGAGACCTCCAGGTAGTGGTGTTCTCGGGTGTCTGTTGTCCTCTCTGTTGAGTTGAGGTTGTAGATTTGGAAGAGGCTGGTGAATGAGATGTGCTAAATTGCTGCAGTGCATCTTGTAAATGGAGCACCCGCTGCCACTGTGTGTCCCTGGTGGAGGGAGTGAATGTTGAAGGCGATAGATGGGACAATGCTTTGTCCTGGATGATGTCAAGCTTCTTGAGTGATGTTGGACCCATCCAGACATGTGGAGAGTATTCCATGACACTCCTGATTTGCACCTTGTAGATGGTGGACATTGGGCAGTCAAGAGGTGAGTTACTCACCATAGAATTCTTGGATAATAAAATACACAGGTCCATGTGACTGGGCATCATTATTACAGAAGGTCAGGCGGCATGAAGTTGGGGGTAGGGTGTTAGCGTGAATAGAGGATTGGTTGTCAAATAGGAGGCAGAGAGTGGGGATCAATGGGTGCTATTCGGATTGGCGGTTGGTGACTAGTGGAGTGTCCCAGGGGTCGGTGCTGGGGCCTCAGCTTTTTACCATTTATACAGATGATCTGGAGGAGGGAACCGAGCGTACGGTGTCGAAATTTGCTGATGACACCAAGATTGGTGGAATGGCAAATTGTGCGGAGGGTGTGGAGAGTCTGCAGAAGGATCTAGATAGGCTGGGCGAATGGGCCAGGAACTGGCAAATGGAATTTAATGTTGGCAAGTGCGAGGTGGTCCACTTTGGTAGGAATAATGGTAGGAAGGATTATTACTTACGTGGAGAAAAACTGCAGCAGGTGACGGTGCAGAGTGACCTCGGGGTCCTTGTGCATGAGTCGCAAAAACCCAGCTTGCAGGTGCAGGTGGTCAGGAAGGCGAATGGGATGCTGGCCTTCATAGCGAGGGGGATTGAATATAAAAGTAGGGAGGTTTTGCTGCAGCTGTATAGGGCACGGGTGAGGCCGCAGCTGGAGTACTGTGTGCAGTTTTGGTCGCCGCACTTATGCAAGGATATTTTGGCCTTGGAGGGAGTGCAGAGGAGGTTTACTAGGCTGATACCGGAGTTGAGAGGGTTGAGCTATGAGGAGAGGCTGAATAAACTAGGCTTGTACTCGTTAGAGTTTAGAAGAATGAGGGGAGATCTCATTGAGATGTATAAGATGATGAATGGGATGGATAGGATAGAGGTGGAGAGACTCTTCCTGCTCAGAAAGGACAGTAGGACTAGAGGGCACAGCCTCAAGATAAAGGGGGGGACGGTTTAGAACGGAGTTGAGGAGGAACTTCTTCACTCAAAGGGTGGTGAATCTCTGGAATTCTCTGCCCGTTGAAGTGGTGGAGGCTGCCTCGCTAAATATTTTTAAGACGCGGGTTGATGGGTTTTTGAGGGGATTAAGGGTTATGGGGAGAGGGCGGGAAAGTGGAACTGAGACACGACAGATCAGCCATGATCTTATTGAATGGCGGGGCAGGCTCGAAGGGCCAGATGGCCTACTCCTGCTCCTATTTCTTATGTTCTTATGTTCTTATGCATCCCTTGACCTGGAAGCAGGACCAACTGGAACAAGTTAATATATGAAAGCCCAGTAGCTGGCGGATACAAGAAGAGCTGGGAACAGAAGGCAATCAAGACCCAGATGCAAACAGAAAAAATTGCTACACCAGGACACATTTATCATATTCCTGTTGTAAATAAGAGTAAGCTGGTTTCTCTACAAGATGGTCAGTTTTCTGCTTAGCAGGAGAAATATAGAATTCAGGAGGGACTAGAGGATGTGAAATATAAAGCGAGCTAAAAGGAACTGGATCCTAAAACTGCTGTGAAAAGCTGAGGGTCGCAAAAGAGCTGAGAGTTTGTATCAGTGATGTGGGTATGCCGGCGTTGGACTGGCGTAAACACAGTAAAAAGTCTGACAACACCAGGTTTTAGTCCAACCTATTTATTTGATAATATTCTCACAAGCTTTCGAGGGGGCTGCCTCTTCGTCAGGTGAATGGAGAGTTCTGGCCTCAGACAGACAGAGCATACAAAGCACAGACAGTTGCTGATTAGAATGCTCTGTAAAAACTTGATGTCTGTGTCGATATGCGCAATCTTCTTGGAGATCCTCTCCACTTGGGTCCGGCAGTTTGTGGTGTCGATACTAGTCATGATGTGGGTATGCCGGCGTTGGACTCCTCAAATAAATCGGTTGGACTAAAACCTGGTGTTGTCAGACTTTTTACTGTGTTTGTATCAGATCAGAAACCAGGGATTGTGACAAAAAGTAAGCTTTACGTGTCTCCTGAGACTAGAATCAGAAATCAACTGGAGTGTTCCTCCCGAGGGGAGGTTGATTGTAGATTGTTCCGTCTTGGAGATTCCTGCAACGGGAGAAGGCAAGTGGAGTGAGTTAGTTCCAAAGTTCCAGCAGTTGTCAGGTTTGAACAGAGTTAAAGTTCTTTCTGCTGCCACCACCTTAATGGTGGACAGCACACCCTGGGGTTCTGTTTACGCTGGAGGTTAGGCAGTAACTGCTCGAACTTGGTTCTACCAAACAGTATGACAAATCAGCTTGGGGAAAGTTCATGTGGCATATCTACTCAATGTTGGACAAAAAAGACAACTGGAATTTTGGCTGAAGTTCAGGATTCCTTTTGTTTTTGGGAGACGCTGGTTTCGGTGTAACTAAATGAAGCCCTCTTGCTGAAACCATTAGAACATAGAACACCACAGCGCAGAACAGGCCCTTCGGCCCACGATGTTGCGCCGACCAGTTACAAAAACAATGACCCACTAACCTAAACCAATCCCTTTTTGACCATAAACCTATCCATGGATCTCTTAAATGCCCCCAAACTAGGCGCATTTACAACTGCAGCAGGCAGGGCATTCCAATCCCTCACCACCCTCTGGGTAAGGAACCTACCCCTGACATCCGTCCTATAACTACCCCCCCTTAATTTAAAGCCATGCCCCCTCGTGCTAGATTTCTCCATCAGAGGAAAAAGGCTATTACTATCCACCCTATCTAAACCTCTAATCATCTTATATGTTTCAATAAGATCCCCTCTTAGCCTCCTTCTTTCCAGCGAAAACAACCCCAAATCCCTCAGCCTCTCCTCATAGGACCTCCCCTCCATACCAGGCAACATCCTGGTAAACCTCCTCTGCACCCTCTCCAAAGCCTCTACATCCTTCCTGTAATGTGGGGACCAGAACTGCACACAATGCTCCAAGTGCGGCCGCACCAGAGTTGTGTACAGTTGCAACATGACGCTGCGACTCCTAAATTCAATCCTCCTACCAATAAACGCCAAGACACCGTATGCCTTCTTAACAACCTTATCTACTTGACTCCCAACTTTCAGGGATCTATGTACACATACACCTAGATCCCTCTGTTCATCCACACTATTCAAAGTCCTCCCGTTAGCCCTATATTGTGTTAGGATTGCTAATGCCTAGGCCATCAGCACCAGTAGGGGAGATTAAGACCTGCGAAGGTTTGCTTGTGTGTGTCACAGACTCACCATCCATGCGGCCTTGTTACTCTGAAACTGCTACAAGGCATAAGGAGAGCAGCTGGAGACATCCTGAAGGTTCCATTTTGAAGATCACAAAGTTTAGTTGTCCATTTTGAAGGTTACAAACATTGGCCTAGTTGGACCAATGAGCGGCGCAGGCTTGGAGGGCCGAAGGGCCTGTTTCCTGTGCTGTACTGTATTGTTCTTTGCTCTAAAGGGCTGTTATAATGTAGTCCAACTGATAAATATATATTTTTTTGTCTGTCAGGTCTCGACAGTGACACTTTTGTATTGTACCTTATGGATTCTCTGCCTAGGTTTGATAGAAAACAAGTTCCACTATTGAACTCCTATCTCAATCGAATTCAGTCCTCAGCCAAAATATTTGATAGAATAGAACCAAAGCAGTGCAGAAGGAGGCTACTCAGCTACCCAGACAACAAACCCACCCAGGCCCTATCCCTGTAACCCCACATATTCACCCTGCTAATCCCCCCCCGACACTGAGGAGCAATCTAGCCTGGCCAATCCACCTACCCTGCACACCTTTGGAATGTGGGAGGAAATCCATAGAACCCTACAATGCAGAAAGAGGCCCTTCGGCCCATCGAGTCTGCACTGACCACAGTCCCACCCAGGCCCTATCCCCGCTAATCCCTCTAACCTACACATCCCAGGAGAAATTTTAGCATGACCAATCAACCTAACCCGCACATCTTCGGACTGTGGGAGGAAACCGGAGCACCCGGAGGAAACCCACGTGGACACGAGGAGAATGTGCAAACTCTACGCAGACAGTGACCCAAGCTGGGAATTGAACCTAGGTCCCTAGGGCTCTGAAGCAGCAGTGCTAACCGCTGTGCTACCGTGTCTGGAGTACCCGGAGGAAACCCACGCAGACACGAGGAGAATGTGCAAACTCCACGCAGACAGTCACCCGAGCCGGGAATCGAACCCAGGTCCCAGGGGCTGTGAAGCAGCAGTGCTAACCCACTGTGCTACCGTATCTGGAGTACCCGGAGGAAACCCACGCGGACACGAGGAGAATGTGCAAACTCCACGCAGACAGTGACCCGAGCCAGGAATCGAACCCAGGTCCCAGGGGCTGTGAAGCAGCAGTGCTAACCCACTGTGCTACCGTGCCTGGAGTACCTGGAGGAAATCCACACACGGGGAGAACATGCAAACTCCACACAGACAGTCACCCAAGCCCAGAATTGAATGCAGCTCCCTGGTGCGGTGAGGCAGCAGTGCTAACCAGTGTGTCACTGTGCCACATCTGCCCATTCCCCAAGTACCTGCTCAGATCAGTACCCAAGTTCAGACTCAATAAAGAACATAGAATCATAGAACCCTACAGTGCAGAAACAGGCCCTTCGGCCCATCGAGTCTGCACCGAACACAATCCCACCCAGGTCCTACCACCCTATCCCTACACATTTACCTGCTAATCCCTCTAACCTACACATCCCAGGACACTAAGGGGCAATTTTAGCATAGCCAATGAACCTAACCTAACATTTTCATAGAATTGTAGAAACTGCAGCATCTATTTCCCAAAACTGGAGCCCTCTTGTGTAAATCACCTTTCCTTTCCAAAGATACCCATTCTCTTTCAGTGTATGCCTCAAGGTGGAGATGCCGGCGTTGGACTGGAGTGGCACAGTAAGAAGTCTCACAACACCAGGTTAAAGTCCAACAGGTTTATTCAGCAGCACGAGCTTTTGAAGCCCTGCTCCTCCACTGGCCTGATGAAGGAGCGGCGCTCCGAAAGCTCGTGATTCTAAATAAACCTGTTGGACTTTAACCTGGTGTTGTGAGACTTCTTAGTGTGTGCCTCAGCAGCCACTCTTATTGGATGTTCTCCTGGACTCTTGGTGTGTGTCTGGGGAGGATGTTCTTTTGGAGTCAGTGCAGGTTCAATGGGCTGAATGGCCTCCTTCTGCACTCTTTGAGATTCTTTTACCAAGAGTTCTCCCCATGTCTACACGGGTTTCCTCTGGATGCTCTGGTTTCTTCCCATACTCCAAAGATGCGCAGGTTAGGTGGATTAGCCATGGTAAATGTGTAATGCTATTGGGTTAGGGTAGAGGAGAGAGTGCAGAATGTAGTGTTACAGTTATAGCCAGGGTGTAGAGAAAGATCAACTTAATGCGAGGTAGGTCCATTCAAATAAAGTTCATTTATTTGTGTCACAAGTAGGCTAACGTTAACACTGCAATGAAGTTACTGTGAAAATCCCCTACTCCTTCTTCCAGTGCCTGTTCGGGTACGCTGAGGGAGAATTTAGCTTGGCCAACGCATCTAGCCAGCACATCTTTCAGACTTTGGGAGGAAACCACAGCACTCAGAGGAAACCCACACAGACACAGGAAGAATGTGCAGTCTGCGCATAGACAGTGACCCAGACCAGGAATTAAACCCAGGTCCCTGGTGCTGTAAGACAGCATTGCTAATCACCATGCCACCCTGCCTCTACCCTTTTATAATCCAATCCTCCATAAATAACGGCAAAATTTCATTAGCCTCACAGCGCCAGAGACCTGGTTCAATTCCAACCTCGGGTGACTGTCAGTTTGCATGTTCTCCCCATGTCTGCGTGGGTTTCCTCCGGGTCCTCCCACAGTCTGAAGATGTACGGGTTGGGTGGATTGGCCATGATCAATGGACGGGGTTACAGGGATAAGGATGGGGGAATGGGTCTAGATAGAGTGCTCTTTCAAAGGGTCAGTACAGACATGATGGGCTGAATGGCCTATATTTGCATTGTAGTGAATCTATGGACATTTTCATGATCCATGTACCTGGACCTCAAAGTTGAACCCACAATTTTTTTACCATTTTGAAAGTTCCCCGTTCTGTCCTTTAACGTTCAGAGTAGGTGACATCACATTTGCCTACTCTGAAATTAATTTGCCATAACTTTGCACAATTATTCTATCAATATCTCTTTGCAATGTTAAGATTCAATTTCAACTGCTTGCAATGCTGCCTGCTGTGTGTCACCAACAAATGTGGCTCTCCATCCCATCAACTAGGTTACTAATAAATACAATGTTCTTTCTCTTTCAAGTTTCAAGCATTTGATGTTTCTTCTTATCTTTGTTACTCTGGTCACTTCCTATGTTACACACATCACTACTGGGAAGTGGTAAGCCCAGACATCACAAGCAGCCGGTGCGATTTCTAACCCAGAGAGAGAGCTTTCTCATCATCCACATTTGTGGACTGTTAAGCCTTGGGAGTTCTGACTTGCTACAGTCTGGGAAAGGAATGGCAACCAATATTATGAGTTTGCATCTTGCATTTGTTGACATTATCAGTTACAGGCCCAATTCATTTACACATAAGGAGGTCAGACTCCTTGCAGGATATGCAAATATAGGTACACATCATTGTTAGTGTATGACACAAAGCATTGCTATTTCAAACTGCATGAATTTGCATCGTAATTTTCATTGTAAGCAATCAGTTAGACCATGGGTGATACAAATTAAGGCCACGTCCATAGCCACAGGGTCAGTTATTTCTTGAATAGGAAACAGTGCACCTAGTTCCTGTGTTAGATAAACCAGCCCCTGTTAAAATGAAAGCCTTGCCTTTATATCGCACCTTGCACAGGCTCAGGATCTCGCAAAATGCTCCACAGGCAATAATACATCGTTATTGGCAGCACAGTGGTTAGTACTGCTGCCTCACAGAACCTGGCAGCCAGGTTCAATTCACAGCTTGGGTTACCGTCTGTGTGGAGTTTGCACATTCTCCCCATGCGCAGTTACAGGGTTGGATCTCTGGCTTGTATCAATGTCTGTGGGAGTTTGCGCATTCTCCCCGTGCTTGCGTGGGTTTTCTCCGGTCTCCTCCCACACCCCAAAAACATGCTTTTCAGGCTGGTCAGTGTCAATAACTTGTCCCTGGATTGGATCTCCCTTAATCTGGCGCACATATAATTCCCTAAATTTCCACCCCCTTTACTGTGGGGTTCCACTGGAGGTAGACAAAAACATCAACGAGCGACAAAAGGCTCTCACTGAGTGTTAGAATGGGCGGCGCGGGCTCGTAGGGCCAGAGGGCCTGTTTCTTGTGCTGTGTTTGTTCTTTGTCTGCGTGGGTTTCCTCCGGGTGCTCCTGATTTCCTCCCACAGTCCAAAGATGTGCGGATTAGGTTGCTTGGCCATGCTAAATTGATCCTTAGTGTCAGGGGGTTAGGAGGGTAAATTAAGTACGGTTATGGGGATAGAGCCTGGGTGGGACTGTGGTCAGTGCAGACTCGATGGGCTGAATGGCCTCCTTCTGCACTGTAGGAATTCTTATCAGCGAGGTCATTTGACAATTACTTTTTTTCATTTGCCATATTATTGTCACATGTATTAACATACAGTGAAAAATATTGTTTCTTGCACGCTATACAGACAAAGCACACCGTTCATAGAGAAGGACAGAGTGCAGAACGTAGTGTTACAGTCTTGGCTAGGGTGTAGAGAAAGATCAACTTAATACAAGGGAGGTCCATTCAAAAGTCTGATGGAAGTCCCTTATTTGGAACAGTTCTTAGAATCCTATACATCTACCAGGAAGCTAAAATGGCACATCTCAACCGAAAGACTACACAGTGGGGAGGAGGGTGGGGTGGGGTGGGGTGGGGTGTGAGGTGGGGTGTAAAATAATTCATTCAAGTCTTTAGAGTGGACTTGAACCCAGAAGCTCTGACTCAGAAGGAAGAGTGTTACCCAGAGCCTCAACTCACTGTGACACACACCACCCCAGGACCAGAATACTTCCATGTAACAATTAACTTACACTAATGAGTAGTCCCTAACTAACTGGGAGGAAAAGCCATTCAGTTTCAGCACAGCATGATTTCGCGTGCTGCCTCCCTAATTATTAACGATTGTTTTTTTTTTCGTTTACGACGCAGTGTTGCATTTTATAATACTGGGGAAACAACAGAATCACAATCAGGGACCAGGGCTGGTTTGCAAGCTCAATCAACATGACTAGTATCGACACCGCAAACTGCCGGACCCAAGTGGAGAGGATCTCCAAGAAGATTGCGCGTATCAACACAGACATCAAGTTTTTACAGAGATGCAAGAAGTAATCTGTAAACTGTCTGTGCTGTTATATGCTCTGTCTGAGGCCAGAACTCTCCATTCACCTGATGAAGAGGGGAACCTCGAAAGCTTGTGAGTTCACTATCAAATAAATCGGTTGGACTTAAACCTGGTGTTGTCAGACTTCTTGCTGTTGCAAGCTCATGCCCAGTGCACTGGACCCGAATGTCAGGGTCAGCGCATGTGAATAATTAGCATTAATTCCCAGTCTAGCTTGTGCCTCATGTCAGCCTCATTATCCCACCGAGGGTGTGTAACATTGAGCTGAATAAATGGGTTCACGCGCTTAAGGTTAAGCGATTGCGTATGAGATGTGAAATAACTCCTCGGAGGCCGGTGTGCCTTTCACCAGACTCCCTTCATTTACAAACTCAATTCCACTGCCAAGAGTGTTTTCTTTTTTCATTCATTCCTGGGACATCGCTGGCTGGCCAGCATTTATTGCCCATCCCTTGAGAAGGTGGTAGTGAGCTGCCTACTCGAATCGCTGCAGTTCACGTGGTGTGGGGTTGATCCACAATTCCATTAGGGAGGGAATTCCAGGGTTTTGACCCAGCGGTACCTTGTCCTTCTAGATGGAAGTGGTCGGGGTTTGGAAGGTGCTGTCTAAGGATCTTTGGTGAATTGCTGCACTGTTTGTTGTAGATAGTACACACCGCTGCTACTGAGCGTCAGTGTGGAGGGATTGATTGTAGATATGCTGCCAATCAGTTAAGGTACACAGTCAGAATCCGGACTGTCAGTGTTATAAGAACATAAGAACATAAGAAATAGGAGCAGGAGTAGGCCATCTGGCCCTTCGAGCCTGCCCCGCCATTCAATAAGATCATGGCTGATCTGTCGTGACTCAGCTCCACCTTCTCGCCCTCTCCCCATAACCCTTAATCCCTTCTCTTATCAAAAACCCAACAACCCGTTTCTTAAAAACATTTAGCGAGGCAACCTCCACCACTTCAACGGGCAGAGAATTCCAGAGATTCATCACCCTTTGAGTGAAGAAGTTCCTCCTCAACTCTGTTCTAAACCGCCCCCCCTTTATCTTGAGGCTATGCCCCCTAGTCCTACTGTCTTTTTTGAGCGGGAAGAGTTTCTCCACCTCTATCCTATCCATCCCATTCATCATCTTATACATCTCAATGAGATCTCCCCTCATTCTTCTAAACTCTAACGAGTACAAGCCTAGTTTATTCAGCCTCTCCTCATAGCTCAATCCCCTCAACTCCGGTATCAGCCAAGTAAACCTCCTCTGCACTCCCTCCAGGGCCAAAATATCCTTGCGCAGGTGCGGCACCCAAAACTGCACACAGTACTCCAGCTGCGGCCTCACCAATGCCCTATACAGCTGTAGCAAGACCTCCCTACTTTTATATTCAATCCCCCTCGCTATGAAGGCCAGCATCCCATTTGCCTTCCTGACCACCTGCTGCACCTGCAAGCTGGGTTTTTGCGACTCATGCACAAGGACCCCGAGGTCCCTCTGCACCGTCGCCTGCTGCAGTTTTTCGCCCCGTAAGTAATAGTCCTTCCTACCATTCCTCCTACCAAAGTGGACCACCTCACACTTGCCAACATTAAATTCCATTTGCCATTTCCTGGCCCATTCGCCCAGCCTATCTAGATCCTTCTGCAGACTCTCCACACCCTCCGCACAATTTGCCTTTCCCCCAATCTTGGTGTCATCAGCAAATTTCGACACCCTGCACTCGGTTCCCTCCTCCAGATCATCTATATAAATGGTAAATAGCTGAGGCCCCAGCACCGACCCCTGGGGCACCCCACTAGTCACCAACCGCCAATCCGAATAGCATCCATTGACCCCCACTCTCTGCCTCCTATTTGACAACCAATCCTCTATCCGCGCTAACACCCTACCCCCAACTCCATGTCCCCTGACCTTCTGCAATAACCTCTTGTGAGGTACCTTGTCAAACGCCTTCTGAAAATCCAGAAAGACCACATCCACCGGCTCTCCTCTATCCACTGCCCTAGACACATCCTCATAGAACTCCAGTAAATTTGTCAGACACGACTTCCCTTTAATGAAACCGTATTGCGTCCGCCCTATCAAGCAATTCCCCTCAAGATGCCTCGCTATTTCCTCCTTAATGACGGATTCTAACATTTTACCTACCACAGACGTTAAACTAACCGGCCTATAATTCCCCGCCTTTTGCCTGGCACCCTTCTTAAACAACGGCGTAACATTAGCCATTTTCCAATCTTCCGGCACTTCCCCGGAATCCAGCGATGTCTGGAAAATAACCACCAAGGCATCCACTATCACCCCCGCCATTTCTTTCAGAACCCTCGGATGCATTCCATCCGGTCCTGGGGACTTGTCCACAATCAGCCCCTCCAGTCTGTCGAGCACCACCTCTCTAGTAACAGTAATGTCATTAAGACAGAAACAAAAAGTTATTCAAGACCTTAGCCATATCCCCATCCCCTACCACTAGCTCCCCTTTCTCATCCTCTAAAGGACCAACATTCACCCTAGCCAGCCTCTTCCTTTTTATATATTTATAAAAACTCTTGCTATCCTTTTTTATATTAAGTGCTAGCCCAGCCTCATAGCTTTTCCTACCCTCCTTTATCAATTTCTTTGTCAATCTTTGTTGACATTTAAACCTTTCCCAATCCTCTTCTCGCCCACTGCTCTTAGCTACTCTAAACTCCTCCGCTTTTAATTTAACACTTTCCTTCACCTCCTTCGTTATCCACGGCTTATTACCTCTCCTCCTACTGTCCTCTTTAACCATCGGAATAAATTTCTGCTGAGCACCAAGAAAGATCTCCTTAAAGATCCTCCACTGCTCCTCAGCAGACCTACCTTCTAACGCGCTCCCCCAGTCCACATTCGCCAATTCTTCTCTCATCCTACCATACTCCCCTCTATTCAAACAAAGGACGCGTGTCCGGGAACTCACTTTCTCCTCCTCCATCTGCACCAGAAACTCCACCATACAATGATCACTCTCTCCAAGAGGATCCTTCACCGCAAGGTCCCTAATTCTACCCGCCTCATTACATAGCACCAGATCCAAGATAGCTCGCTCCCTCGTTGGCTCCAACACACACTGTTCAAGGAAATTATCCCTGCAGCATTCCAAGAACTCCTCCTCGAGCCCACCTCGTCCAACATGGGTCGACCAATCAATATGCAGATTGAAATCTCCCATAACTACTGCCGTCCCATTCCTGCACGCCGCACTTATTTGCGCGTTAACAGCCCGCCCCACCTCCAGATCATTATTTGGGGGCCTATAGACGACACCCACTAGCGTTTTCCTCCCTTTTCTGTTCCTAATCTCCACCCACAACGATTCCACTTTCTGCTCCTTGGCTCCGATATCATCCCTTGCTACCACCTTGATACTATCCTTAATCAGCAGAGCTACGCCACCCCCTCTTTCCTCCTGCCTATCCTTCCTAAACACTTGATAGCCCTGTACATTCATCTCCCAGTCCCTGTCACCTTGCAGCCACGTCTCTGTAATGGCCACCAGATCGTATCCATTTGGGTCGATCTGCGCCACCAGCTCATCCACTTTATTCCGAATGCTTCGTGCATTCAGATAAAGCGCTTTCATCCCAGCCTTCACCTGGACCCTACTTGCCGTAACGCCACCAATTGGGACATCCTTGGCCTCTTCCCTTACCTGTACCCTATCCTTAACTTTAGACTTCATAGCGTCACCTACCCTCGCACCCTCCCCCCCCCTAATTAGTTTAAAGCCCTGTCTACAGTCCTCTTTACTCGATTCGCCAGCACTCTGGTCCCAGCATGATTCAGACCAAATCGGATAACAAATTTTATAAAATTGGGCACACGATGTGGAAGCAGACTAAAGTTACACTCAGAGCCTCGCCACTAAAAATCACAAAGTAACAGACACAGATTAGCAGGCAAGAGCATGTCGAAGTTCAGGTATAACTGTAGCCCATTGCAGCGGGTCTTTAGAGCGCTTTCGGGACAGTTCAATTGTACGTCCTGTCTGCATCTCCGTCGACGTAAAAGAAAATAAAGGTGTGCCGTTATTGAACTACACCCTGGGTCCGTAGTGGTCCTTTCGCCCGCTCACACTAACAGTCAGTAACCCCAACACTCCTTAAATTATACACACATGAGACTCCCTGATTGGGCAGGCAATCATTACCCTAATCAGGGGCATCTTTTAGTGTCCAACCAAATCAAACTAACTTAAGGACAATTCAAAAGAGGCGGCTCCCTAAATGGAGGAGAACTGCCTGAAACAAAAGGCATTTAAAACATCAAATTAAAATGTGATTAAAGGGGTCAATAATACACCCCATTCCCTGCTTGCTACCTCAATTAGGGTTTTTTTTGAATAAGACTCATCAGGTAGTTCTTTCGACGAGTAAAACGAACTCAAATTAACTTAGGGACAAATTAAGAGGGGCAGCCCCCCAAAAAGGAAGGGGGGGATGTCCCGAACAGAAACCAAAGTCCAAAGGAAACTTAAAACATTAAATCAAAATGTGGTTGTAAGGGTCTATAACACACCCCAGCCCCTGCGGTGCCCAGTGGGCGCGGAATATCTCAATTAGGGACATCATACTCCAAGTGGCCAACTTCATTGATCTCATTGAGGTCATTACAGGATAGATATTGTTTTAAACAGCTGCCAAGTCTGTGTCATTGGACCAGCAAAGAACATGTGCTCCTGTGTGAGCTGAGTGCAAAGAAAGTTGCTCATTGGGGCACTTTGCCACCAGAGGGTGCCAAGTCTGAGATAGTTGGCACATTGAACGGTGGGTGTAGTGCATTGCATCCACTACACCTTGTACTATTGGGAACCCCAGCACATGAGAAACATTCTCTGCTTTAACAAACATATTCTCTTCCACACCCTCTCAATAATCTCTATACCTAATGTAAGGTACACATTATTCTAATTGCAGCCTAACTAATGATTTGTATAAGTTCACTAACCCCAAAGTCTCCTCACTCCTCTAGTACTTTTAGGGCTTTATCATTTGGCATTTATTTTTTTTTCCTTATTCCTCTTCCAAAAGAATGTGTCATCTCAGCTTACTTCACTAATCTATCCATGTTTTCCTGAAGTCACTTACCCTCACCATATAGAAACCCTACAGTGCAGAAGGCATCAAGTCTGTACTGATCATAATCCCACCCAACCTCTTTCCCCACAACCCCATGCATTGACCCTAACTGGTCCCCCTGACACTAAGGGGCAATTTTTACCATGGCCAATCCACCTAACTCCCAGCCACCTGACGAAGGGACAGGCTGTCCCGAAAGCTCGCAGCTTTTGCTACAAACAAACCTGTTTGGACTTTAAGCTGGTGTTGTGGGATTCCTTTCTATTTTATACCTGTCCAACGCCGGCATCTCCACATCGTGACAATCCACCTAACCCACACATCTTTGGACTGTGGGAGGAAACCGGAGCACCCGGAGGAAACCCACGCAGACACGGGGAGAATGTGCAAACTCCACACACAGACAGTGACCCGAGCCGGGAATCGAACCCAGGACCCTGGCGCTGCCTCAACTGTACCAGTGTTAACCCAAGTTTATCAGTTTTGTAGCACCTGCAAACGTTTCGAGTTTGCCTCCCACGGATCGTTCGGAAGAGGGATGCTTCTGAGATAAAATATAATAAGAGTGTATTCTGCTCAGTGAGTGATCAGGCCTGACTCCTGCTATCCTTTCAAACAACTCCATTCACAAAGGAATGAAAGCAGAGCTTGAACAAACATTTGCTGGTTGTGTTTTTTCACTCGCCTGGATAATGCCTGAAGTTTGGTACAATTGAATTAATCCCTCGTGGAAAATTTCTCGAGGAGACGCTCCTTTGTGGAGAGCTTGAAAGTTCTCGCTGGTGTGACCTGTAGCTTCATGTATTAAACCTCAGTGGTCTCATCCAGTGTTAAGTCACTGTGGCTTGTTAGCGCCTTGGAGGTCCCCAAGACAGGTTGAGCTATTGTAATTGCTGCTTGAATGATTGCATTGCAGCTGCAGTGTCTGCTTAATGGAGTTGGCTCTGTAAACTGTTTGGAGGCCTTAGGCAGGCAGAGGGAGGATTTTCCTTCACAATCCCACCTAGGATTGCCTCTGTGACTTAGGATGGCAAAGTGTAAAGATCATAGAACCCAATAGTGCAGAAAGAGGCCCTTCAGCCCATCAAGTCTGCACCGAACACAATCCCACCCAGGTCCTACCCCCATATCCCTACATATTATACCCACTAATCCCTCCAATCTACGCATCCCTGGACACTAAGGGGCAATTTCTTAGCATGGTCAATCAACGCTCATCTTTGGACTGTGGGAGGAAACCGGAGTACCTGGAGGAAACCCACGCAGACACGAGGAGAATGTGCATACTCCACACAGACAGTGACCCGAGCCAGGAATCGAACCCAGGACCCCGGAGCTGTGAAGCAGCAGTGCTAACCCACTGTGCCACCGTGCCACCCAACAAAGTGGAAGAAGGTACAGGTGAGCAGTATAGCACAAGATTGGGTTGTAGACTGAGAATGCCTCACATCTAGATGTTGGTTTCTTACCCATGATGGAGAGGGAACGTCACTGCCACATGCTCAGTTTCTCTTTCAGCATAGCTACCTCCTTCTTCCAGTTTTCAGCACGTACCCCGGCCGTTCCAAACCCATACACCCAGATCCTTCAGGGAACCTGACCTGACGATGAAAGGGACAAAGTATTGGGTGGCCCAGTACCCAAAGAATATGAAGCAGAGCTTCCTGCAGCGTAGTGTGGCTCCCAACACCAGTTTGAACTGGTCACGGATGCTCAAGTTTGTAGGTGTCCAGACCACCAACAACATGTCCTGCGCCACCCCCATTGCCGATGCGACAGTTAAGAAAGCCCACCAATGCCTCACTTTCTCGGGAGACTAAGGAAATTTAGCATGTCAACTATGACTCTCACCGACTTTTCTGGTTGTATCACAGCTCGGTATGGGCTCCTGCTCTGCCCAAGACCGCAAGAAACTACAAAAGGTGGTGAATCATGCCCAATCCATCACGCAAACCAGCCTCCCATCCATTGACTCTCCCTACAGTTACACTTCTAGATTACAAAAATAGGGGCGCACTGATGAACCTCTCTAAGGCTCTGGTCTGACCACATTTTGAGTATCGTGAGCGGTTTTGGACCCCGTATCTAAGAAAGGATATGCTGGCCCTGAAGAGAGCCCAGAGGAGGTTCGCAAGAATGATCCCAAGAACGAAAGGCTTGACGGAGGCAGAGCATTTGAGGGCTCTGGCTCTGTACTCAATGGAGATTAGGAGGGTGGGGAGGGGGGGATCTTATTGAAACTGACAGAATACTGAAAGGCCCAGATAGAGTGGACGTGGGGAAGATGTTTCCTTTAGTAGGAGAGAGTAGGACCCGAGGGCACAGCCTCAGAGTAAAGGGACGACCCTTTAAAGAACAAAGTCCAGCAACAGGAACAGACCCTTCGGCCCTCTAAGCCTGTGCCGATCATCATGCCTGCCTAAGCTGCATACACTTACAGAGTCCATATCCTTCCATTCCCATCCTACGCCTGCGTTTCTCCAGTTGCTCCTTAAATGCCGCTATCGTACCCGTTCCCACGACCTCCCCGGGCAACGTGTTCCAGACACTCACCCACCCTCTGTGTAAAAAAAAAAGTAAGAAGTCTCCAGGTTAAAGGCGAGACTTCTCACTGTGTTGACCCCAACCCAACGCTGGCATCTCCACATCACTAAACAAAACTTGCCATGTACATCTCCTCTAAACATTTCCCCACGCACCTTAAACCTGTGTCCCCCAGTGCTTGACTTTTCTACCCTAGGAGAGAGTATCTGACGACCCACTCTGTCCACGCACCTCGTAATCTTGTAAACCTCTATCAGGTCGCCCTCTCCCCCTCAACCTAGGTGTAGGGTGATGCGGCGGCGCGGGCTCGTTGGGCCGAAGGGCCTGTTTCCCGTGCTGGGTTGTTCTTTGTAACCTCTTTAGGACTGAGGGGAGGAGGAATTTCTTCAGCTGGTGAATCAGTGGAATTCATTGTCACTAGGTACTTTTAAGACAGAGATAGATAGGTTCTTGGCTGGTAAGGGGATCAAAGGTTACGGGAAAAGGCAGGCAAAAGGGATTGAGAAACATGATCAGACGGCGGAACAGATTCAGTGGGTTGAATGGCTTAATCCTGCTCCTATATCTCATGGTCGTAAGAGAGAGCTTTACTTTGCGTTACACTGTGCTGTAAATGTCCTGGCAACACTTGGTGCTGAGACAGGTAGCTGGAGTGAAAAATGTTCCATTCCCCAATCCGTTGGTAATAAAATAATGAGGAATTTGAATGTGGAGTCCCGAGGATTTGAAATTATTGCATTTACTGAGCAGCCCTAATCATGAGAAAGGTTTCTCCTTCCTCCCCCGAGGACCATTCTCGAATTTAGACTTGAAGCTTTTAACAGAAGCTGCACCGGAAGTGAGCTCCTGTTTCTCTGCCGAAAATGATCGATGAGAGGGTCGAACGACCTCTTCTGTTTGAAACCGAACAGCCGCACAACATCCAGGATTTTTCTGCTTTCTCCCTGGGTTAGCTGGAAGGGTGAGAGATCGCCCCAGTCTTGATCGGGAAAGAAAAGATCTTCCAGGCAGCCGAGCTGGTGGTTTGGAAGCTCAGACAGCCGAAAGCCAAAGGCTTCAGATTAATTCAGTGCTTGGCTTTAATGTAACGTACAACGGAAATATTTTAGTGATGGCTAATGGGACTACAATCAGCTCATGTAAATATTAAAACTATAGGAGTAAATCGTCTGGATAGAAGGCAATAGGAGCTGATAGAAGGTGAAGAAGGATTCTGTGGCCAGCTCCCAGTGTAATGTGCCAGGGGCTGATCTGAATGCAGTGGCATTTTGAGGATAATGGAATAAACTCCTATTTTACCATGGTGTCAGATTCATGTGGAAAGTTAGCAATCCCATCAAAACATTAATAACACTGAGCTCTCTGACTCATTTCAAAGTGAACAAACAGAATCAGTGAAGGCAGAAAGTGAATCATAGCCGTATATAATGCAGGACAAGTGTTCATTCTTTATATAACACACACACACACACACACACACACAAACTCTCTCTCACACACACACACAGACACACACAAACTCACTCACATGCACACGCAAACTCTCTCACACACACACACTCACACATTCTCTCCCACACACACAAACTCTCTCACACACACACACTTGCTCGCACGCACTCACACACACACAAACTCTCTCTCTCACACACACACTCGCACACACTCAAACTCTCTCACACACTCACACACAAACTCTCTCTCTCTCACTCACACTCGCACACACTCAAACTCTCTCACACACACACACAAACACACACACACACAAACTCTCACACACACACACTCACACATACATTCAAAGGCATGACACAAAAAGACAGACATGCAAACAGATATAGGTACACACACATACATGTGCACACACAGGCAAACAAATGCAAACACACACACACACATAGGTGCACACACAGACATATGCACAGGTGCGCTTACACACACAACTCACACGTATATAGGAAAGGCTGGCACAGTGGGTTAGCACTTCTGCCTCACAGCGCCAGGGACCCAGATTCAATTCCTGGCTGGGGTCACTGTCTGTGTGGAGTTTGCACATTCTCCCCGTGTCTGTGTGCTTTTCCTCCGGGTGCTCCGGTTTCCTCCCACAGTCCAAAGATGTGCTGGTTAGCTGGATGGGTCATGCTAAATTGCCCCTTGGAGTCCCAAGATGCTTACGTTAGGGGGATCAGTGAGTAAAAATATCGGGTTTGGTGGGGTTTTCTGCTGGAGAGTCTGCGTAGACTCAATCTATTGATTGGTCTCCCTTTGCACTTCTACACGGAATGTAGTAATCTGGCTGTGGTGTTTTGGGCAAGGCCTGCGGGTAATCCAGCCTGGAACACGGATAGTGGCAGGGGTAGCAGTGAGGGAGGGGTAACTTTGGGTGGAGGGTAGCAGTGAGGGAGAGGCAGCAGTGAGGGAGGGGTAGCAGTGAGGGAGAGGCAGCAGTGAGGGAGTGATAGCAGTGAGAGTGGGGTGGTGAGTGAGGAAGGGGTAGTGAGTGAGGAAGGGGTAGCAGTGAGGGAGGGGTAGCAGTGAGGGAGGGGTAGCAGTGAGGGAGAGGCAGCAGTGAGGGAGTGATAGCAGTGAGAGTGGGGTGGTGAGTGAGGAAGGGGTAGTGAGTGAGGAAGGGGTAGCAGTGAGGGAGGGGTAGTGAGTGAGGGACGGGTAGCAGTGAGGGAGGGGTAGTGAGTGAGGGCGGGGTAGCAGTGAGAGTGGGGTAGTGAGTGAGGAAGGGGTAGTGAGTGAGGAAGGTGTAGCAGTGAGGGAGGGGTATCAGTGAGGGAGACGTAGCAGTGAGAGTGGGGTAGTGAGTGAGGAAGGGGTAGCAGTCAGGGAGGGGTATCAGTGAGGGAGGGGTAGCAGTGAGAGTGGGGTAGTGAATGGGGAAGGGGTACATAGAACCATAGAACATAGAACCCTACAGTGCAGAAACAGGCCCTTCGGCCCATCGAGTCTGCACCGAACACAATCCCACCCAGACCCTATTCCCATATCCCTACACATTTTACCTGCTAATCCCTCTAACCTACATATCCCAGGACACTAAGGGGCAATTTTAGCATAGCCAATGAACCTAACCCGCACATCTTTGGACTGTGGGAGGAAACCGGAGCACCCGGAGAAAACCCACGCAGACACGAGGAGAATGTGCAAACTCCACACAGGCAGTGACCCGAGCCAGGAATCGAACCCAGGACCCTGGAGCTGTGAAGCAGCAGTGCTAACCACTGTGCTACCGTGCCGCCCGTAGTGAGTGAGGAAGGAGTAGCAGTGAGGAAGGGGTAGTGAGTGAGGGAGGGGTAGCACTGGGTGAAGGGTAGCAGTGAAGGAGGGGTAGTGAGTGAGGGAGGGGTAGTGAGTGAGGGAGGGGTAGTGAGTGAGGAAGGGGAGTGGTGGAGGGATAGCCGTGGAGGCTATGTGAGGGCTGGCAAAAAGGAATAAATATTGTGGGGAGTGATTTTGAGGGAAGGGGAGAGTGGGGTGTTGCACAGGAGTTTCTGGGTTATTGGGAGATGATCTGAGGGAGGAGAGGGGGAGGATGGAGGTGTAGTGCCAGGAGAGCAGAGGGGGTGTGGTGTAGGGGTAGGTCGTGGGCATCACTGGCTGGTCAACATTTATTGCCCATCCCTAATTGCCCAAGGGCAATTAAGTGTCAACCAAATTGCTGTATTTCTGGAATTAAATGTAGGCCAGACCAGGTAAGGACGGCAAATTTCCTTCCCTAAACCAAGGAGGCGAATGGAATGTTGGCCTTTATAGCGAGGGGGATAGAATATAAAAGCAGAGAGGTCTTGCTGCAACTGTACAAGGCACTGGTGAGGCCACAGCTGGAGTACTGTGTGCAGTTTTGGTCGCTGCACTTGCACAAGGATATATTGGCCTTGGAGGAGGTTCACTGGGCTGATACCGGAGATGAGGGGGTTGGACTATGAAGCGAGATTGAACTCGTTGGAGTTTAGAAGGCTGAGGGGGGATCTTATAGAGACGTATAAGATAATGAAGGGGATAGATAGGATAGAGGTGGAGAGACTCTTCCTGCTCAGAAAGGACAGTAGGATTAGAGGGCACAGCCTCAAGATACGGTGGGGGGCAGTTTAGATCAGAGTTGAGGAGGAACTTCTTTACTCAAAGGGAGGTGAATCTCTAGAATTCGCTGCCCATTGAAGTGGTGGAGGCTGCCTCGCTAAATATATTTAAGTCACGGGTAGATAGGTTTCTGATAGACAGGGGAATTAAGGGTTACGGGGAGAGGGCGGGAAAGTGGAACTGATCCACTTCAGATCAGCCATGATCTTATTGAATGGCGGGGCAGGCTCGAAGGGCTAGATGGCCGACTCCTGCTCCTATTTCTTATGTTCTTATGTTCTAAAGGGATACGAGACCTTTAGAAATCTTTCAAGTATACACAAAACACTCTGTAGTTCCACTTCAAAAAAGGGTATCCTGTTCTGGCCAATATTTATCCCTCAAACAGCCTCACTAAAAACTGATTATATTGTCACTCCATCAATAAAGTCGCCAGCATTCAGAGTGGGCAGGTTTGTGCACACACAATTTTCTCATGAAATATGATGGAGGTAATAACATGATGGTGTTGATGGCTGAGTGGGTGCTCAGCAGAATTAGTAATTTTACAGTTCTACGGATTGCCACAGAGAGAGAGACAGAGAGTTAACGTTCATGCTGCAACTTGTGCTAATGAGCTCAAAAAACAACAGCGTGGATGCTGGAAATCCAAAATAAAAACAGAACATTCAGGAAAGGAGAAACAGGCCTGGCAGCACCTGTGGAGAGAGAGAGAGAGACAGAGTGAACATTTCAGTTCAGTGTCCTGAGAGCACTGTCTGGAGACAATACACATCTCTTTAAACTGTGATCAGTGCTCCTTCCACTCACATTATCAGCCACTTCAGGTCTTGAACAGCAGGTTAGGTGTAAGGATTCGCATTCTAATCAGTAATCTCTAAACTGTCTGTGCTTTATATGCTCTGTCTGAGGCCAGAACTCTCCATTCACCTGACGAAGAGGGTAACCTCGAAAGCTTGTGAGTATATTATCAAATAAATAGGTTGGACTGAAACCTGGTGTCGTCAGACTTTTTACTACACAAAAAAAGGACAGAGATTAAAAAACTCAGGTTGCTGAATGCAATGTTTGGTTCAGATTATTGTAAAGTGTCCAGTCAAACGATAAGGTACAGTTCCTCGTGTCTGTGCTGAGGTTCACTACAGCAGGCTGAGGACTGGGAGATCAGGTGGCAAGATGAAATGGAAGGTGCCTGGAAACTCAGGACTGTGGGACTGGATGGAGGTGCCCCATAAATCAAACTTAAGTCGAGTCGCTGCAACGTAGGACAAGCCACGCTGCGAGCAGTGACTACAGTGCATGAAAATTAATTTGGAATATTGTGTTCAGTTCTGGTCACCCCACTATAAGAAGGATGTGGAAGCATTGGAGAGAGTGCAGAGGAGATTTACCAGGATGCTGCCTGGTTTGGAGGGTAGGTCTTATGAGGAAAGGTTGAGGGAGCTGGGGTTTTCTCTTTGGAGTGGAGGAGGATGAGAGGCGACTTAATAGAGGTTTATAAGATGATGAAGGGGATTGATAGAGTGGACGTGCAGTGACTATTTCCTCAGGTGGATGTAGCTGTTACTAGGAGGAATAACTGTAAGGTTCATGGTGGGAGATATAGGAGGGATGTCCGAGGTAGATTCTTTACCCAGAGAGTGGTTGGGGTGTGGAATGCACTGCCTGCTGTGATAGTGGAGTCGGACACTTTAGGAACTTTCAAGCGGTTATTGGATAGGCACATGGAGCACAGCAGAACGATAGGGAGTGGGATAGCTTGGTCTTGGGTTTAGACATAGCTCAGCACAACATTGAGGGCTGAAGGGCCTGTACTGTGCTGTACTGTTCTATGTTTCTATGTTCTATGTTTCTATGTTCTATGTTTCTACGTTCTATGTTCAATGTTTCTATGTTTCTATGTTCTTTGTTCTATGTTTCATGTTCTATGTTTCTATGTTCAATGTTTCTATGTTCTATGTTTCTATGTTCAATGTTTCAATGTTCTATGTTTCTATGTTCAATGTTCTATGTTTCTATGTTCAATGTTTCTATGTTCTATGTTCTATGTTCTATGTTTCTATGTTCTATGTTTCTATGTTCTATGTTTCTATGTTCAATGTTCTATGTTTCTATGTTCAATGTTTCAATGTTCAATGTTCTATGTTTCTATGTTCAATGTTTCTATGTTTCTATGTTCAATGTTTCAATGTTCTATGTTTCAATGTTCTATGTTTCTATGTTCTATGTTCTACGTTTCTATGTTCAATGTTCTATGTTTCTATGTTCTACCTTTCTATGTTCAATGTTCTAAGTTTCTATGTTCAATGTTTCTATGTTCTATGTTCCTATGTTCTATGTTTCTATGTTCTATGTTCCTATGTTCTATGTTTCTATGTTCTACGTTCTAAATGAAAAAGTACAAGCAAATTGTTGCTTCATCTGAAAGGAATATGGGGGGTCTTGGGTAGCAGGAAGGGTGAAGGTCAAAGGGCGGAGTTATTATTTATTAATTAGCATCACCAAGGTAAATCATTCCTCAAATATGAAGAACAAACCACGCAGGATTCCAGGTGTGGTCTCACCAACAATTGTAGCAAAATGCTTCCAGAGAGTTATTTTAAGATTCAATTACGGATTGTGGGTATCGCTGGTTAGACCACCTTCTATTGCCTATCCCTAGTTGCCCTTGAGAAGGAAGGCAAAAGCAGTTAATTGTTGATACGAAAGCCCAGGGAGACACTTGTGCACACTTAAGAAAGAACGTATTTTAAATTTCTGCTTCATTTGGAAGAGAGCAAGATTTCCCCTCTGAAGAAGAGCCACACGGACTCGAAATGTTGACTCGATTTTCTCCTTCCGCAGATGCTGCCACGCCTGCTGAGATTTTCCAGCACTCTCTGAGGTGACTTGCCGGAGCCAGGTGCGTGGTTCAACCGTACGCTGGTACGTCACGGGCAGGAGGAGGGCTGAGGGCCCTGGAGGAAGATATTATGGGACTAGGAAAGAAATGAAAAAGGTCAGACCTCAAAGGGAGTAAGCAATCTCGGGATTAGTTCTGATGCCTCACGCTGGTGAGTACAGAGGGTGGCGTGGGGGTGGGGAGGTGGGAGGGAAGTGGGGGTGGTGGGTGGTGGGGATGGAGGGGTAGAGTGCAGATGAAAGCATGGCCGGAGAAATAAACCAGAGGATGGGTGCTAGCTTCCTATGTTGGGATGGCATGTTGGCACAGTGGGTTAGCACTGCTGCCTCACAGCGCCAGAGAGCAGGGTTCGATTCCCGGTTCGGGTCAATGTCTGTGTGGACATTCTCCCCATATCCGTGCGGAATTGTTCTGAGTGCTCCGGTTTCCTCCAAAGATGTGCATTGGCCGTGCTAAATTGCCCTCAGTGTACCCAAAGAGGCACCAGAGAGTGTCGGCTAGGGGATTTTCACAGTAACTTCATTACAGTGTTAGTGTGAGCCTACTTGTGATGCTAATAAATAAACTTGAATCTGGATGGCTCTGGGGGAGGGGGAATATTTACAAGTGGGTAGATTGCTCCTCAACAAGGTCATGATACTTTGGGGGGAGGTTTGCTCGTGTGATTAGGGAGTATTTGAACTAGCTTAGCTGGGGAAGAGTTCCGCAGCCTCACTGCAAACTCCAGCTCTTGACTCCAAACTGTGTAATACCTTTAACCAATATCATAACTCTCTCCCTGCCTTTCTCGATCTGAAAAACCTGTAATCAGGAATGTTGACCTTCCCAGTTCTCAGTGAATCACAGACACCCTACAGTGCAGGAGGCCATTCAGCCCATCACGTCTGCACCCATAACTGCAGCAGGCGACGGTGCAGAGGGACCTGGGGGTCCTTGTGCATGAGTCGCAAAAACCCAGCCTGCAGGTGCAGCAGGTGGTCAGGAAGGCAAATGGGATGCTGGCCTTCATAGCGAGGGGGATTGAATATAAAAGTAGGGAGGTCTTGCTGCAGCTGTATAGGGCATTGGTGAGACCGCAGCTGGAGTACTGTGTGCAGTTTTGGGCGCCGCACCTGCGCAAAGATATTTTGGCCTTGGAGGGAGTGCAGAGGAGGTTTACTAGGCTGATACCGGAGTTGAGGAGGTTGAGCTATGAGGAGAGACTGAATAAACTGGGCTTGTACTCGTTAGAGTTTAGAAGAATGAGGGGAGATCTCATTGAGATGTATAAGATGATGAATGGGATGGATAGGATAGAGGTGGAGAGACTCTTCCCGCTCAAAAAAGACAGTAGGACTAGAGGGCACAGCCTCAAGATAAAGGGGGGGGGGGCGGTTTAGAACGGAGTTGAGGAGGAACTTTTTCACTCAAAGGGTGGTGAATCTCTGGAATTCTCTGCCCGTTGAAGTGGTGGAGGCTGCCTCGCTAAATATTTTTAAGACGTGGGTTGATGAGTTTTTGATAAGCGAGGGGATTAAGGGTTATGGGGAGAGGGCGGGAATGTGGAACTGAGCCACGACAGATCAGCCATGATCTTATTGAATGGCGGGGCAGGCTCGAAGGGCCAGATGGCCTACTCCTGCTCCTATTTCTTATGTTCTTATGTAAAGATCAAAGACAAAGTCTCTGCAATCTCCTCCCTAGCCTCCCTGAGAATCCTAGGATAAATCCCATCCGGCCCAGGGGATTTCATACTTTCCAGAATTACTAACACCTCCTCTTTATTGAACCTCAATCCCGTCTACTCTAATAGCCCGTATCTCAGTGTTCTCCTCGACAACATTGTCTTTTTCCTGTGTGAATACTGATGAAAAATATTCATTTAGCGCCTCTCCTATCTCAATTTCTCACTACTGTCCTTGACTGGCCCTAATCTTACCCTAGTCATTCTTTTATTCCTGACATACTTATAGAACATAGAACATTACAGCGCAGAACAAGCCCTTCGGCCCACGATGTTGCGCCGACCAGTTACAAAAACAATGACCCACTAGCCTATACCAATCCCTTTTCGTCCATAAACCTATCCACAGATCTCTTAAACGCCACCAAACAAGGCGCATTTACAACTGCAGCAGGCAGGGCATTCCAGTCCCTCACCACCCGCTGGGTAAAGAACCTACCCCTGACATCCGTCCTGTAGCTACCCCCCCTTAATTTAAAGCCATGCCCCCTCATGCTAGCTTTCTCCATCCGAGGAAAAAGGCTATCACTGTCCACCCTATCTAAACCTCTAATCATCTTATATGTTTCAATAAGATCCCCTCTTAGCCGCCTTCTTTCCAACGAAAACAACCCCAAATCCCTCAGTCTCTCCTCATAGGACCTCCCCACCATACCAGGCAACATCCTAGTAAACCTCCTCCGCACCCTCTCCAAAGCCTCCACATCCTTCCTGTAATGTGGGGACCAGAACTGCACACAGTACTCCAAGTGCGGCCGCACCAGAGTTTTGTACAGTTGCAACATGACGCTGCGACTCTTAAATTCAATCCCCCTACCAATAAACGCCAAGACACCGTATGCCTTCTTAACAACCTTATCTACTTGATTCCCAACTTTCAGGGATCTATGTACACATACAGCTAGATCCCTCTGTTCATCCACACAATTCAAAGTCCTCCCGTTAGCCCTGTACTCGACACATCTGTTGCTCCTACCGAAGTGAATGACCTTACACTTCTCCGCATTAAATTCCATCCGCCACCTCTCGGCCCAGCTCTGCAACCTATCTAAGTCTCCCTGCAGACTATGACACCCTTCCTCACAATCTACCACACCTCCGACTTTGGTGTCATCAGCAAACTTACTAATCCACCCAACTATACCCTCATCCAGATCATTTATAGAAAGCATTAGGGTTTTCCTTGATCCTACCTGCCAAAGACTTCTCATGTCCTCTTCCAGCTCTTCTTAGCTCTCTCTTTAGGTCCTTCCTGGCTAACTTGTAACTCTCAAGTGCCCGAACTGAACCTTCACATCTCATCTTGACATAAATCTCCTTCTTCCTCTTCACAAGCGATTCAAGTTCTTTAGTAAACCACGGTTCCCTCGCTCGACCACTTCCTCCCTGCCTCACAGGTACATACTTGTCAAGGACACACAGTAGCTATTCCTTGAACAAGCTCCACATTTCAGTTGTGCCTATCCCCTGCAGTTTCCTTCCACATCCTATGCATCCTAAATCTTGCCTAATCGCATCATAATTTCCTTTCCCCCAGCTATAACTCTTACCCTGTGGTATATACCTATCCCTTTCCATTGCTAAAGTAAATGTAACCGAATTGTGATCACTATCACCAAAGTGCTCACCTACCTCCAAATCTAATACGTGGCCTGGTTCATTACCCAGTACCAAATCCAATGTGACCTCACCTCTTGTTGGCCTATCTTCATACTGTGTCAGGAATCCCTCACATTGGACAAAAACTGACCCATCTAAAGCGTTTCCAGTCAATATTTGTAAGGCCAACAATGTAGGGGCTTGTTGGTGTTTGAAAGGGTATAAATATTGCAGCTTCCCTGCCAACTTACCCACATTTGCTCTGGAAATATATCATTGTTTCTTCCAGGAACTTCCAATCTAACATCACCACAGCACATGGACTAAGGCCTTTCAAGATACAATAAGACAGAGAAGCTGAGGCTGCAGATAGACACTTGGAAATACAATGCAACAGAAAATGTTGGAGAAACTTAGTATCTCTGGAGAGAGAAACAATGGCCTAAACCTGCTTTAATGTTCTTTTTATTAGAGTCACAAGTAGGCTTACATTAACACTGCAATGAAGCTACTGTGAAAATCCCCTAGTCACCACACTCCGGCGCCTGTGTGGGTACACTGAGGGAGAATTCAAAGCACCCTTATCAGCACATCTTTCAGACTGTGGGAGGAAACCGGAGCACCCGGAGGAAACCCACGCAGACACGGGAAGAACGTGCAGATTTCGCACAGTGACCCAAGCCGGGAATCGAACCCGGGTCCCTGGCGCTGTGAGGCAGTAGCACTAACCACTGTGCCACCTTGCCATCCTCTAGCCCCACCAGCGGTGGAAGCCGTCGCAGGCAGTATGGATAATTTGACTGACTGGTGGAAGATCCACTTCCGATGGGAAATCCCCGTGCCAGGGTGGGCATATGGGAGCAGAAATCCCACCCGGCATTTTTTGGGTGTAATTCAAGCTTCCTTTCTCTGCTTTTATTCCAGGTCTCCAGCATCTGAAAGTTATGTTGCTTTGGTGGCAATATGATGTTATACCATTGAAGCACGCACAAAAGGGTGGGACCAGTGGCTTAATGTTCCTGGTTTCAGATGGAACAGAGAGCAGGGAGGGAGTCACGGAATCGGCTAAAGAAACAATCCCCTGCACAGCGAAGAACCAAAAGCTCGAGAATGAGGTTAGACTGGAAAAATCTTCCATGGAAAAGTCCCAATAGTTTCTTCTGTGCAAAATGTTCCAAAGATTTTGTGACGATGACAGAACGCACATTTAAAATTAAAGCATGTCTACAGTGCAGAAGGAGGCCATTGGGCCCATTGAGTCTGTACCGACAACAATCCCATCCAAGCCCTTTTCCAGTAATATCCCACATGCTAATCCCCCTGACACGAGGGTCAATCAGTCTTCCCAGGGAGTAGGAGAGGGAAAGGTAACATACAGGAGGAAGCCAAGACAGGGTTGTCCAAAGAACCTGGAGAGCAAGAGTTTTCTAATCAGTCAACTTTTGATTTGATTTGATTTGATTTATCATTGGGTTGCAGGGGAGTAGAATAGACAGTATTACAGTTGATAAGGAGGATGTGCTGGATATTCTTGAGGGTTTGAAAATAGATAAGTCCCCTGGTCCGGATGGGATTTACCCTAGGATTCTCTGGGAGGCAAGAGAAGTGATTGCAGAGCCTCTGGCTCTGATCTTCAGGTCGTCGTTGGCCTCTGGCATAGTACCGGAAGATTGGAGGTTAGCGAATGTTGTCCCATTGTTTAAGAAGGGGAACAGAGACTTCCCTGGGAATTATAGACCGGTGAGTCTCACTTCTGTTGTGGGCAAGGTTTTAGAAAAAATTATTAGGGATAGGATTTATAGTTATTTGGAGAGTAATGAATTGATTGGAGACAGTCAGCATGGTTTTGTAGCGGGTAGGTCGTGCCTTACTAACCTTATTGAGTTTTTTGAGAAAGTGACCAAAGAGGTGGATGGGGGTAAGGCAGTTGACGTGGTGTATATGGATTTTAGTAAGGCGTTTGATAAGGTTCACCATGATAGGCTTCTGCAGAAAATGCAGATGTATGGGATTGAGGGTAATCTAGGAAATTGGATCAGGAATTGGCTAGCGGATAGGAGACAGAGGGTGGTGGTTGATGGTAAATATTCGTTTGGTTACGAGTGGTGCGCCTCAGGGATCTGTTTTGGGGCCACTGCTGTTCGTAATTTTTATTAATGATCTGGATGAAGGTATAGTTGGGTGGATTAGTAAATTTGCTGATGACACCAAAGTCGGAGGTGTGGTAGATTGTGAGGAAGGGTGTCATAGTTTGCAGGAAGACTTGGACAGGTTGCAGAGCTGGGCCGAGAGGTGGCGGATGGAGTTTAATGCGGAGAAGTGTGAGGTAATTCACTTTGGTAGGAATAACAGATGTGTTGAGTATAGGGCTAACGGGAGGACTTTGAATAGTGTGGATGAACAGAGGGATCTAGATGTATGTGTACATAGATCCCTGAAAGTTGGGAATCAAGTAGATAGGATTGTTAAGAAGGCATACGGTGTCTTGGCGTTCATTGGTAGGGGGACTGAATTTAGGAGTCGCAGCGTCATGTTGCAACTGTACACTACTGTGGTGCGGCCGCACTTGAAGTATTGTGTGCAGTTCTGGTCCCCACATTACAGGAAGGATGTGGAGGCTTTGGAGAGGGTGCAGAGGAGGTTTACCAGGATGTTGCCTGGTATGGAGGGGAGGTCCTATGAGGAGAGACTGAGGGATTTGGGGTTGTTTTCGCTGGAAAGAAGGCGGCTAAGAGGGGATCTTATTGAAACATATAAGATGATTAGAGGTTTAGATAGGGTGGACAGTGATAGCCTTTTTCCTCGGATGGAGAAAGCTAGCACGAGGGGGCATGGCTTTAAATTAAGGGGGGGTAGTTATAGGACGGATGTCAGAGGTAGGTTCTTTACCCAGAAGGTGGTGAGGGATTGGAATGCCCTGCCTGCTGAGGTTGTAAATGCGCCTAGTTTGGGGGCGTTTAAGAGATCTGTGGATAGGTTTATGGACGAAAAGGGATTGATTTAGGTTAGTGGGTCATTGTTTTTTAACTGGTAGGCGCAACATCGTGGGCCGAAGGGCCTGTTCTGCGCTGTAATGTTCTATGTTCTATTGTCACATGCGTTGGATTACAATGAAAAGTATTGTTTCTGTACAGACAAGGCATACTGTTCATAGAGAAGGAAACGAGAGAGTGCAGAATGTAGTGTTACTGTCACAGCGAGGGTGTAGAGAAAGATCAACTTAACGCGAGGTAGGTCCATTCAAAAGTCTGACAGCAGCAGGGAAGAAGCTGTTCTTGAGTCGGTCGGTACGGGACCTCAGACTTTTGCATCTTTTCTCCTGACAGAAGAAGGTGGAAGAGAGAATGTCCGGGATGCGTTGGGGTCTTTACTTATGCTGTTCGTTTTGCCGAGGCAACGGGAAGTGTAGACAGAGTCAATGGGTGGGAAGTTGGTTTAGAACATAGAACATAGAACATTACAGCACAAACAGACCCTTCGGCCCTCGAGTTGCACCGATCACATCAACCCCACCAATCTATAGACCTATCTATAACCCCCAATCCCATTAAACCCCATATACTCATCCAGAAGTCTTTTAAAAGACCCCAGCGAGTTCGCCTCCACCACCGATGACGGCAGCCGATTCCATTCACTCACCACCCTCTGAGTGAAAAACTTACCCCTAACATCACCTCTGTACTTCCCTCCCCACACCTTAAAACTGTGTCCTCTCGTAGCGACCATTTCAACCCGGGGAAATAGCCTCTGAGAGTCCACCCTATCTATTCCTCTCAACATTTTATAAACTTCTATCAGGTCGCCTCTCAACCTTCGCCTCTCCAGGGAAAAGAGTCCCAGCTCCCTCAACCTATCTTCATAAGGCATGCCTCCCAGTCCAGGCAACATCCTTGTAAATCTCCTCTGCACCCTTTCAATAGCTTCTACGTCTTTCCTCTAGTGAGGCGACCAGAACTGCGCACAGTACTCCAAATGAGGCCTGACGAGGGTCCTGTAAAGTTGCAGCATTACCTCCCGACTCCTAAACTCAATCCCTCGATTAATGAAGGCCAGTACACCATACGCCTTCTTGACCACCTCCTCCACCTGCGAGGCCGATTTAAGAGTCCTGTGGACCCGGACCCCGAGATCCTTCTGCTCTTCAACGCTACTAAGACTCCTGCCCTTGATAGTGTACTCGTTCATCCCGTTGGTTCTGCCGAAATGGACGACTACACATTTATCCGCGTTGAAGTCCATCTGCCACTTCTCCGCCCATTCCTGCATCCTATCTATGTCCTGCTGCAACTTTTGACATCCTTCCAGACCATCCACAACACCGCCGACCTTCGTGAAATCAGCGAACTTGCTAACCCATCCCTCCACTTCCTCATCCAGGTCATTTATGAAAATGACAAACAGCAAGGGTCCCAGAACAGATCCCTGGGGCACCCCACTGGTGACTGACCTCCATTCCGAAAAAGACCCATCCACAACCACTCTCTGCCTTCTGCAGGCAAGCCAGTTCTGGATCCACAAGGCCAAAGGCCCTTGGATCCCATGCCCTCTCACCTTCTCAAGAAGTCTTGCATGGGGGACCTTATCAAAAGCCTTGCTGAAGTCCATGTACACTGCCATGTTTCCCACGGCACTTCCTTCGTCAACGTGTTCAGTCACATTATCGAAGAACTCAACTAGGCTCGTAAGGCACGACCTGCCCTTGACAAATCCATGCTGACTATTCCTGATCATGTCAAACCTCTCCAAATGCTCGTAAATCTTGTCCCTCAGAAGCCTCTCCATCAGCTTACCAACCACTGAGGTCAGACTCACCGGGCGGTAATTTCCCGGGCTATCTCTGTTCCCTTTCTTGAAAATAGGGACTACATCCGCAATCCTCCAATCTTCCGGAACCTCTCCCGTCTCCATTGATGACGCAAAGATCATCGCCAGGGGCTCTGCAATCACTTCCCTGGCCTCCCACAGTATCCTGGGGTACATCCCATCTGGTCCCGGCGACTTATCTATTTTGATAGAATTCAAAAGTTCTAACACATCCTCCTCCTTAATGTCCACGTACTCAATCTTTTCCATCTGCTGCAAGTCCATAGCAAGATCTCCCAAATCAGCTTCCACTGTGAATACTGAGGCAAAGTACTCATTAAGCACCTCCGCCATTTCTTCTGGTTCCACACAGACCTTTCCCCCTTCACCTTTTATAGGTCCTATCCTTTCCCTTCTCACCCTTTTACCTTTCACATATTTATAGAAGGCCTTGGGATTTTCCTTAATCTTACCCGCCAAGGTCTTCTCATGACCCCTTCTGGCTCTCCTAATTTCCCTTTTAACCTCCTTTCTACAGTCCTTATATTCTTCAAGATCCTTAACCTCTCCTAGTTCCCTGAACCTTTTGTACACTTTCCTTTTCTTCCTGACTAGGTTCAACACAGCCTTCGTGCACCACGGTTCCCGCGACCTACCAAAACCCCCTTGCCTTATCGGAACATTGTCGTGCAGAGCGCCAGACAAACATTCCTTGAATATCCGCCACCTTTCTTCGGTACTTTTCCCTAAGAATGCCTCCTTCCAGTTTATTTGTCCAAGTAACTTCCTGACTTCTTCGTATCTCCCCTTACTCCAGACAAACACCTTCCTCGCCTGCCTGATCCTATCTCGTTCCAATGCAATTGTGAAGGAGATAGAATTATGGTCACGTGATGGATTGGGCTACATTCACGATCTTTTGTCGTTTCTTGCAAAACTGGGAAAAATGTGCAGGAGCAGGAGCCATACCAAGCTGTGATACAGCCAGAAAGAATGCTTTCTATGTTGTATCTGTAAAGTCTGGTGACAGTTGTGGCTGACATGCCAAATTTCCTTAGTCTTCTGAGAAAGTAGAGGCATTGCTGGGCTTTCTTAACTATAGTGCCGGCATGGGGGAGAGGGAGGAGGGATCAGAACAGATTTTTGATCTGGACATCTAAAAACTTGAGGCAGTGCCCAGTTAATCTCTACGTTCTCCAGTCAAGAAAATATTTCTGGAAAGGTTAAACAAACAGAAAAACACACTGGGAATAACTTTTATCATGGTCCTAATAAGCAATACTTTATACTTTATCTGTCCTGCATTAAAACCAATTACAAAAGGCTATTGTCATCTTTCTACGAGCTTTGACTTGAATTTAACATTGCGATATAATTCTTAGAATAGAACCCTACAGTGCAGAAAGAGGCCCTTCAGCCCATCGAGTCTGCACTGAACACAATCCCACCCAGGCCCTTCCCCACATATTATACCCACTAATCCCTCTAACCTACGCATCCCTGGACACTAAGGGGCAATTTCTTAGCATGGCTAATCCACCTAACCCGCACATCTTTGGACTGTGGGAGGAAACCGGAGCACCCGGAGGAAACCCACGCAGACACGAGGAGAATGTGCAAACTCCACACAGACAGTGATCCGAGCTGGGAATCGTACCCAGGACCCTGGAGCTGTGAAGCAGCAGTGCTGACCGCTGTGCTACCGTGCCGCCCAAACACTAACATTAACCCTTTCTTAATATTTTTCAGAAGGGTGGGATTTTCCAGCAACACTCCACAACAAGACCGAAAATCCCACCGGGGTTAGTTAATAGACCTTTCGCATGGTCCTATCTCGCTCGCTCTGATTCCCACGATCGGGATGGGAAAGTTCTTCCCACGGCTGCGCTTGGTAGATAAGGACTTTTGTTTTCATTTTCAACATATTGCATTATGAAATCTTTATGTGGCTAGGGTTTATTACCTCTCTTGCACGGATCTTTATGGTACTCAGACTGAATCAGATTGTTTGTAAACTGTTTATAAATCACCACTAGGCAGTCGAACAAAAGGAGATGGAAATAATATGTATCTGGCTCTCTTAAACAAACATCATCACACGGGTTTTTATTCAACACAAGACACTCTTGGGTCACTGTCTGTGCGGAATTTGCATGTTCTCCCCGTGTCTGCGTGGGTTTCCTCCGGTTGCTCCAGTTTCCTCCCACAGTCTGAAAGACGTGCTGGTTAGGGTGCTTTGAATTCTCCCTCAGTTTACCCAAACAGGCGCCGGAGTGTGGTGACTAGGGGATTTTCACAGTAGCTTCATTGCAGTGTTAATGCGACAGAAATTGGAGAGGATTTTGAGGGAGTTGTGAGAATCAGAGAACGCGGGTCCATGGGGAGAAGTCATCAAACCTCAGTCTCTGCAGCTCACACAAGATGGACCAGAGGAAGCTCACCAGAATGTGTAACATCTTTAGTTAAGATCAGTTTATTCATTAGTGTCACACCCACGACCTGGGTTCGATTCCCGGCTCGGGTCACTGTCTGTGCGGAGACTGCACATTCTCCCCGTGTCTGTGGGCTTCATCCGAGTGCTCCTGATTTCTCCCACAGTCTGAAAGGTGTGCAGGTTAGGTTGATTGGCCATGCTAAGTTGTCCTTTACTCTCAGAGGGTTAGCAGGGTCACAGGGGTAGGGGTTGGGTGGGATTGTGATCAGTGCAGGCTCGATGGGCGAAATGGCCTCCTTCTGCACTGTAGGGATTCAATAAGTAGGCTTAAATTAACACTGCAATGAAGTTACTGTGAAAATCTCTTGCACTTGATCAGTCTGGCACTTGTTCGGGTACACTGAGGGAGGATTTAGCATGGCCAGTGCACCTAACCAGCACATCTTTCCGACTGTGGGAGGAAACTGGAGTACCCAGAGGAAAGCCATGCAGACACGGGGAGAACATGCAGACTCCTTTCACACACAGAGGCCCAGGTCCCTGGTGCTGTGAGGCAGCAGTGCTCACTACTGTGCTGCCAGTAACGATGCTGTAAATTAGACAGAATGGAGGAGGGTGACTCACAGTCCAGAAAAAGGGAGCATGGACATAAGATAGTCACTAACACATCAAATATGAAAGCGATTCCTCTGGGCAGACCTTGGTGAGAATGTGGATCCCACACAGAGTGTTTGGGAGTAGATAGCATTGAACGATTTAAGGGAATGGATGATGCAGACTCACTAATATGCTATTGTTAGTGTGGATTTAGTGTACATGCCCAATCCCTTTTGTTGCCTCGTTATATTGCTGTCATCTCCCACCTCGATGGTAACCTGGGCCATTGAAGATAGTTGAAATGTAAAAAATAGCAAATATTTTATGTGTTTTTCGAGTCTCCTTCTAACAGGCACCCTCGCTATTCCCTCCTGTGTCGTGTTCTGCCAAAACCAATGAATCAGGGCTTGAATTTGGAATTAAATAAAAAGCTATTCCCAATAAGTGAATCATAGAAACCTACAGTGCAGAAAGAGGCCCTTCGGCCCATCGAGTCTGCACCGATCACAATCCCACCCAGGCCCTACCCCCCATATCCCTACATATTATACCCACTAATCCCTCTAACCTACGCATCCCTGGACACTAAGGGGCAATTTCTTAGCACGGCCAATCAGCCTAACCCACACATCTTTGGACTGTGGGAGGAAACCGGAGCACCCAGAGGAAACCCACGCAGACACGGGGAGAATGTGCAAACTCCGCACAGTGTTTCTAATTATTCTGTGAGATGTAGGCACTGCTGGCAAAGCCTGTATTGATTCCCCATTCCTAACTACTTTTGAACTGAAAATTTCAAAGGGGCAGTTAAGTGTTAATCACATAGCTGGAATCTGGAGCCTGAACGAGGTAAGGAGGTCAGATTTCCTTCCCTAAAGAGGCGCTAGTGAAACAGATGGGTTTCTGTGACAAATCAATGATAGTTTCATGGTCGCCATAACTGAGACTGCCTTTATATTGCAGATTTATTCATTACATTTAAATTGGCCGGATTTGAACCCATGTCCCTAGAACAGGGGCGGCACGGTAGCAGAGTGGTCAGCACTGCTGCTTCACAGGGACCTGCGTTCGATTCCCGGCTCGGGTCACTGTCTGTGTGGAGTTTGCACATCCTCCTCGTGTCTGCGTGGGTTTCCTCCGGGTGCTCCGGTTTCCTTCCACAGTCCAAAGATGTGCGGGTTAGGTTGATTGGCCGTGCTAAGAAATTGCCCCTTAGTGTCCAGGGATGTGTAGGTTAGAGAGGATTAGTGGGTATAATACGTAGGGATATGGGGTTAGGGCCTGGGTGGGATTGTGGTCGGTACAGACTTAATGGGCCGAAGGGCCTCTTTCTGCACTGTAGGGATTCTATGATTAGTCTAAGTCTCTAGTCCAGTAATATTACCATTAAACCACCACCTCCCCCAAAAGGAATTGTGAAACTAGCCAATTTTCATAAAAGGCAGGAATCTCTGATCTCGCCAGTTCCTGCTTCACTGCCAGTGAGAATGGAGAATTTGGCATTCCAGCTGATAGTCTATTTGCTGCAGCGATACCGGAGATTCCCAGCCATGGGCGAGGTCAAAGAGTCCCAGCCATGGTCAAGGATGGAGATTCCCAGCCGCTGGCGAGTTTGGAGAATCCTGGTCGCGGGTGAGGTTGGAGATTTCCTGCAAAAATCCCATGTGATTTGAAGAAAGAAAGATCTCAGGCCTTTTACCTCCAGATTTTCCCCAAGGACTTCCTAGCCACTGAAATGCTTCTGAAGTACAGTCACTGATGTAGTGAAACAATTGTAGAAACCAGAGGGAAGGGGGGTGGAGGGAGAGTGAGCTGGAGTTGGGGCGGGGAGTTGGGGAGGGGTGGGGTGCAGACAATGATTTGGGAAATTGTGAGGGTGCTGTTTTGTGCTGTCTCTCACTTGTGCTCTCATTCTTGCCTCATCTTTTCTCATGTTCTCTATCTCTCACACTCAGGCAAGACCCTCAGCACCTCACTGTACCGCAAGCCCACAGATAACTGCTGCTTCACAGCTCCAGGGTCCTGGGTTCGATTCCCGGCTCGGGTCACTGCCTGTGTGGAGTTTGCACATTCTCCTCGTGTCTGCGTGGGTTTTCTCCGGGTGCTCCGGTTTCCTCCCACAGTCCAAAGATGTGCGGGTTAGGTTCATTGGCTATGCTAAAATTGCCCCTTAGTGTCCTGGGATGTGTAGGTTAGAGGGATTAGCAGGTAAATATGTAGGGATATGGGGATAGGGTCTGGGTGGGATTGTGTTCGGTGCAGACTCGATGGGCCGAAGGGCCTGTTTCTGCACTGTAGGGTTCTAGGGTTCTAAGCTCACGATGCTCCACTTCTCCAGCTCCCACCCTAAACACGTTAAAGAAGCCATCCCCTACGGACAAGCCCTCCCTATACACAGGATCTGTTCAGATGACAAGGATCGCAACAGACACCGACAGACGCTGAAAGACGTCCTCAAAAGAACAGGATATGGTCCTCGACTCATCGATCAACAGTCCGGACGCACCACAGCGAAAAACCCGCATTGATGTCCTCAGAAGACAAACAGGGGACACAGCAGACAGAGTACCTTTCATCGTCCAGTACTCCCCCGGAGCGGAGAAGCTACGACATCCTCTCCGGAGCCTTCAACACGTCATTGATGAAGATGAACATCTCGCCAAGGCCATTCCCCACACCCCAATTTATTGCCTTCAAACAACCGCACAACCTCAAACAGACCACTGTCCGCAGCAAACTACCCAGCCTTCAGGAGAACAGTGACCACAACACCACACAACCCTGCCACAGCAACCTCCGCAAGACATGCTGGATTATCAACACGGATGCCATCATCTCACGTGAGAACACCATCCACCAGGGACACAGTAAATACTCTTGCAACTCAGCCAATGTTGACTATCTGATACACTGCAGGAAAGGCATGATACATTGGGAACATCGTCTGTAACCCCCATGACTTGCCTGGGCTTGCAAAATCTCACTAGCTGTCCTGTCTGGAGACAATACACATCTCTTTAACCTGTGCTTAAAGCTCTCTCCACTCACATTGTCTGTACCTTTAAGACTTGATTACCTGTAAAGACTTGCATTCCAACCATTATTCTGTAAATTGAGTTTGTGTCTATATATGCCCTGTTTGTGAACAGAACTCCCACTCACCTGATGAAGGGGCAGCGCTCCGAAAGCTTGTGCTGCCAAATAAACCTGTTGGACTTTAACCTGGTGTCGTGGGACTTCTTATTGTGTTTACCCCAGTCCTTACCGTGTTTATTCCTCTCCTCTTTTCTGAACAGGGCTACAACATTTCCAGTTCTCCAGTCCTCTGGCCCCCACCTACACAGTAAGAAGTCTCACAACACAAGGAAGGTTGAACAATTGCGATCGGCACATTTACTGTCACCACTCAAGCTTCCCTCACTCACCAAGGATCCAGCACATCTGGAGTAGCATGATGCTTGTCAACCTCAAAGAACAGACAGGTATTAAGAACCTTCTTTTTGTCTCTACTCCCTTATCTACCAAAACATTAACGTCACTCTTTTGTGAAGACAAATACATACCACCTTTATTTCTTCCAAATCAGTCCCTTTCATTCCTTTAACTATCTTTTACTGATATTTACAAAGGATGGGTTTTCCTGTTCCAGTGGTGGAAACAAAAGCTGGAGTAACTTCCACTGGATGTTAGATTGTACACTTTACAGCTCATTAATTATGTAGCCACGAGGAGTGTGTTGTATCTCATGGTGGGCAGGCAGGAGGTGACCCACCCTGCCATCTCCAACCTCTGGGCACCATATTTTAGCAGCTCTTAGGCAACACATTCACTCCTGAACTCTGCTCCCTCACCTCCCCCCCCCCCCTCACCCCATGCCCCTGCCCAGATCCTCCTCCATGCCCAGTCCAGTGGGTTGATATCTCTCAGTAATGGTGTAAAAGGAAAGCGAAAGCAGCATCTACTGACCCGAAAGTCAAGGCAGATGTACACGGTGACACAGTGGGTTAGCACCGCTGCCTCACAGCACCTGGGATCTGGGTTCAATTCCCAACTCGGGGTCACTGTCTGTGTCGAGTTTGCACATTCCCCTCATGTCTGCGTGGGTTTCCTCCGGGTGCTCCGGCTTCCTCCCACAGTCCAAAGATGTGCGGGTTAGGTTGATTGGCCGTGCTGAATCACCCCTTGGTGTCCTGAGATTCATAGGTTAGAGGGATTAGCGGGTAAAATATATACAGGAATATGGGGGTAGAGCCTGGGTGGGATTATGGTCGGTGCAGACTCGATGGGTCGAATGGCCTCTTTCTGGACTGCAGGGATTCTATGATTCAGTGGTTAGCATTGCTGCCTCACAGCACCTGGGACCCGGGTTCGATTCCCGGCTCGGGGTCACTGTCTGTGTGGAGCTTGCACATTCTCCTCGAGTCTGCGTGGGTTTCCTCCGGGTGCTCCGGTTTCCTCCCACAGTCCAAAGATGTGCGGGTTAGGTTGACTGGCCGTGCTAAAATTGCCCCTTAGTGTCCTGGGATGTGTAGGTTAGAGGGATTAGCAGGTAAAATATATAGGGATATAGGGATAGAGCCTGGGTGGGATTATGGTCGGTACAGCCTCGATGGGCCGAATGGCCTCTTTGTGTACTGTAGGGAGCCTATGATTCAGTGGTTAGCACTGCTGCCTCACAGCACCGGGGACCCGGGTTCGATTCCCAGATTGCGTGTATGCAGAGACTGCAAGTTCTCACCGTCTCTGCGCGGGTTTCCTCCGGGTGCTCTGGTTTCCTCCCACAGTCCAAAGACCTGCTGGTTAGGTGCATTGGCCACGATAAATTCTCCCTCAGTGTACCCGGACAAACGCTGGATTGTGGTGACCCGAGGATTTCACAGTAACTCCATTGCGCTGTTAATGTATGCCAACTTGTGACAATAATTTTTAAAAACTTATAAAGTTTAAACTTATGAACTTAAACTTGGCCACTGTGAACAGTCAGGACACAAAATGTTTAAATTGCTGCTGTTGGGGTGCTTCAGGGGAACACGATTTCCGCTTTGAACATTTAACATTAACTCTGTTTCTCTCTCTGCGGGTGCTGCCTGACCTGCTGAGTTCATTCAGCATTTTCTGCTTTTGTTCCAGGTTCCACCGTGCCGTGCTTTTAATAAACGTCTGTGAGACTGTAAATGGGAATCGCGGTGTAGATCTGGCCTTTAACCCACCCTGAAAATCAGGACGAGATTCCAAACCAACTTCCCGGCGACGAGAGGTGGGTTTTCGGCCTCCTGTCAAATCCTACTCCCTGTCCCGATTCTCACTGGCAGCAGAGTGGAAAATTCCTCCCAAAGACCTTCTGGATTCTATTTCACACGGCGCGCTGATTTTCTCCCAATCGTTCTCTCTCGTATCCTTTTCCGACTTCTCCCTGTAATCTCTGTCTGGTTAGTAACTGGCTGGAATTTTACTCGCACGCCCACCCCACACTCGGGCGGGCGAGGGTCACAGAGCTGAATTGTCCTTTGGGCTGGATTTTATAAGCTCGCCCGAGCGAGCTCGTAAAATGCCGGCCTCTGTATCTGAACCCGACATTTGTCAGCAACTCTCTGGTAAAGGGTTATTTTAATCACTTTCTTTTGTCATCCTTTTCGGAGCGTGTATGCGGTCAGCCTATCCGCTAACGCTTTACTGCAGTGCAGTGGGTTCAGCTATTGGTGGGATCTTCCTTTCCCGTCGTGGTCGCGGTGCATTCCTTGTGAGAACATAAGAAATAGGAGCAGGAGTAGGCCATCTGGCCCTTCGAGCCTGCCCCGCCATTCAATAAGATCATGGCTGATCTGAAGTCCAACTTTCCCGCTTTCTCCCCATAACCCTTAATTCCCCTGTCTATCAGAAACCTATCTACCCGTGACTTAAATATATTCAACGAGGTAGCCTCCACCACTTCAACGGGCAGAGAATTCCAGAGATTCACCACCCTTTGAGTGAAGAAGTTCCTCCTCAACTCCAATCTAAACTGCCCCCCCCCCCTTTATCTTGAGGCTGTGCCCTCTAGTCCTGCTATCCATGGCGCTGTCAAGGAACTGCGGTGACAAGTGAGGAGGGGGGGGAACTTAGGCAGGACCTGAAGCTCTGACCAGCTGGAGCCCACAGCTCATACTAGAACCCCCTCAGTTCTGAGATACAACCATTTCTCACTGACAATCTTCCTGGCCGATCTTTTTGACTGTTCCATGTATTCTCAACCCTGTCATAAATCACTGAAATCAGTTCTCTTCCAGTTGGATATTTCCATTTTTGTCCCTTTTCATGATGACATTAAAGCAAAGGGTGCAGAGGAGATTTACAAGGATGTTGCCTGGATTGGGAGGCATGCCTTATGAAGATAGGTTGAGGGAGCTCGGTCTCTTCTCCCTGGAGAGACGAAGGTTGAGAGGCGACCTGATAGAGGTTTATAAGATGTTGAGAGGAATAGATAGGGTGGATTCTCAGAGGCTATTTCCCAGGGCTGGAATGGTCGCTACGAGAGGACACAGGTTTAAGGTGCTGGGGAGCAGGTACAGAGGAGATGTCAGGGGTAAATTTTTCACTCAGAGGGTGGTGGGTGAGTGGAATCAGCTGCCATCGGTGGTGGTGGAGGCAAACTCACTGGGGTCTTTTAAGAGACTTCTGGATGAGTACATGGGATTTAATGGGATTGGGAGTTATAGATAGTTCTATGGCTTGGTAGGTATGGATATGATCGGCGCAACTTGTGGGCCGAAGGGCCTGTTTGTGCTGTAGTGTTCTATGTTCAAATGGCATTCTGATGGTTGCCAGTTAAATGAACTCACACTGCAACACACACCCAAATCGATATCAACGCACATAGGTGTAAATCCAGCTCTGCTTCACAGGAACATTGGAAATAGGAGCAGGAGGAGGCCATTTGGCCCTTCGAGCCTGCTTCACCATTTATTAGGATCATGGCTGATCATCCAACTCAATAGCCCTCATCCCAATTTCACCCCCCCATATACTTTGATCCCCTTCACTCCTAGAGCGATATCTAACCCCTTCTTGAAAACAGTTAATGTTTTAGCTTCAACTACTTTGTGCAATTTGCTAATTACCCAGGCTGACCTCTCTCCGAGTGAAGAAATTCCTCAGTCCTAAACAGTCAACCCCGTATCCTCAGCCTGAGACCCCTGGTTCTGGACACCCCCCACCTTCAGGAACATCTGTCCGGCATTTACCCCGTCTAGCCCTGTTAGAATTTTATAGGTTTCGATGAGGAACCCCCCCCTTGTTCTTCTAAACTCCGGTGAATACAATCTGAACCAAATCAATCTGTCCTCATACCTCAGTCCCAGGAATCAGTCTGGTTACTGTGTAGGCTTTGGAGGTTTGGAAACACACTGAATAAGCAAGTTTACTTCTTCCCATTTTAGGAATTCTTCACCTTCCTTACCCTGTTCTCTGCCTTTCCCTCACTCTATATTAAATTGAAGCCTCCTATTAAAACTACTTGTTTATTTGCACATTTCTCTGAAACTTGGATACTAACTTGTTCCTTGCTCTCTCTCTCTCACTATTTAGGGATATATGGCACGCAACCAGCAATCTGACAGCAATTCTTCCATCTCTTAACCCTAAAAGGCAGCACGGTGGCACAGTAGTCAGCACCATTGCCTTGCGGCTCCAGGAACTGGGTTCGATTCCCGGCTCGGGTCACTCTCTGTGTGGAGTTCGCACGTTCTCCTCGTGTCTGCGTGGGTTTCCTCTGGGTGCTCCGGTTTCCTCCCACAGTCTGAAAGATGTGCAGGATAGGTGGACTGGCCGTGCTAAATTACCCTTTAGTGTCAGGGGGATTAGCTAGGGTAAATGCATGGGGTTATAGGGATAGGGTGGGATTGTGGTCGGTGCAGACTCGATGGGCCAAATGGCCTCCTTCTGCAGTGTAGGATTCTATGATTCAGTCTGAACATCCAATCAATCTGTGGAATTGTAATATTATCCTTTCTCTCTGCCCCTCCCTCCTGAATATACGGTAGCCGGGAATGTCTGATTCCCATCCCTGCCCGTATCTGAGCCAGGCTTCTGTTACAGCGACTGTCGGAACCCAGCCTGCCCACTTGCCGCCTGCAATTTGTCCACATTATTTCTCGTGCTACTCACTGTAACCGAAACACATTTTGCTTTCCTAATCCATTTAATTGCTTCTCTTTCCACCTTTGTTCTGTTGTTCTTTGTCCCTCCTAGTTTTCTGTACACCCTATAAGACTCTATAAGACCCTTGTCAGACCCCACTTGGAGTACTGTGCACAGTTCTGGTCGCCTCACTACAGGAAGGATGTGGAAGCTATTGAGAGGGTGCAGAGGAGATTTACAAGGATGTTGCCTGGATTGGGAGTCATGCCTTATGAGGATAGGTTGAGGGAACTCGGTCTCTTCTCCCTGGAGAGACGAAGATTGAGAGGCGACCTGATAGAGGTGTATAAGATGTTGAGAGATATAGATAGGGTGGATTATCGGAGGCTATTTCCCAGGGCTGAAATGGGTGCTACGAGAGGACACAGGTTTAAGGTGCTGGGGAGCAGGTACAGAGGAGATGTCAGGGGTAAGTTTTTCACTCAGAGGGTGGTGAGTGAGTGGAATCGGCTGCCGTCGGTGGTGGTGGAGGCGAACTCGCTGGTGTCTTTTAAAAGACTTCTGGATGAGTACATGGGATTTAATGGGATTGGGAATTACAGATAGTTCTATGGCCTGGTAGGTATGGATATGATCGGCGCAACTTGTGGGCCGAAGGGCCTGTTTGTGCTGTAGTGTTCTGTTTTCTATCTGTCCTTTCTGCTGCCGAATCCTGGTACAGCCCTCGCCCCCAAACCCCAACCCCCCCACCCCCCCCCCCAGCTTTTATTTCCACTAGATTACTTTCATTTCTCCCTCTGTCTTGCACCCACACCACCCCAACCTTTATTGCACAGCTTGTCCCTATGTGTTAACCAGAGAATGTGAAACAAAGGGGGCGATGTGTGTGTGTGTGTGTGTGTGTGAGTTCCAAAAGTATGACCCAGCGACAGTAAAGGAACAGCAGAAAGTTGGCGGGGGTGGGCACAAGGACACAGCATTTAAAACATCGCGACCACTCCATTTCACCACACAATGCATCCAACAAGAAAATGAAAATGTCATGACTACAATACAAACAATCTCAGCACCATTCCATACAACATAAATCGCCAGCGATAATATATATTCATTTATTGCATTTTTTTAAAAATGATTTTAAAAATGCCATCCCTAATATCTTCCCTGGTTAACTGCCAATCCTCGACAGTTGGCACCCAGGTTGATAAGGTTGTTAAGAAGGCATACGGTGTGTTAGCTTTTATTGGTAGAGGGATTGAATTTCGGAGCCGTGAGGTCATGTTGCAAATATACAAAACTCTGGTGCGGCCGCACTTGGAGTATTGCGTACAGTTCTGGTCGCCGCATTATAAGAAAGATGTGGAGGCATTGGAAAGGGTGCAGAGGAGGTTTACCAGGATGTTGCCTGGTATGGTGGGAAGGTCTTATGAGGAAAGGCTGAGGGACTTGAGGTTGTTTTCGTTAGAGAGAAGAAGGTTAAGAGGTGACCTGATTGAGGCATACAAGATGATCAGAGGGTTAGATAGGGTGGACAGTGAAAGCCTCGGATGGTGATGGCTAACACGAGGGGACATAGCTTTAAATTGAGGGGTGGTAATTATAGGACGGATGTCAGAGGTAGGTTCTTTATTCAGAGGGTAGTAAGGGCGTGGAATGCCCTGCCTGCAGCAGTTGTGGACTCGCCAACTTTAAGGGCGTTCAAATGGTCAGTGGATAAACGTATGGATAACATTGGAATAGTTTAGGTTAGAGGGTCATTAGATTGGTTCCACTGGTCATAAGAACATAAGAAATAGGAGCAGGAGTAGGCCATCTAGCCCTTCGAGCCTGCCCCGCCATTCAATAAGATCATGGCTGATCTGAAGTGGATCAGTTCCACTTTCCCGCTTTCTCCCCATAACCCTTAATTCCCTTGTCTATCAGAAACCTATCTACCCGTGACTTAAATATATTCAGCGAGGCAGCCTCCACCACTTCAATGGGTAGAGAATTCCAGAGATTCACCACCCTTTGAGTGAAGAAGTTCCTCCTCAACTTCGTTCTAAACCGCGCCCCCCTTATCTTGAGGCTGTGCTCTCTAGTCCTGCTATCCTTTCTAAGCGGGAAGAATCTCTCTACCTCTACCCTATCCATCCCCTTCATTAGCTTATGCATCTCTATAAGATCCCCCCCTCATCCTTCTAAACTCCAACGAGTACAGACCCAGTCTATTCAATCTCTCTTCATAGGCCAACCCCCTCATCTCCGGTATCAGTCTGGTCGGCGCAACACCGAGGGCCGAAGGGCCTGTACTGTGCCGTAATGTTCTATGTGCTTTCCTTTGACATTAGATAGGAACAGTGGCAACCTTGCTCATCGTTCATGCACCTCACCAGGAGAATGATGAGGCATTCGGAATATTTAACAACATTCCTGAATGAGTACCCATTCCCAGCATTCATATGATCCATTCACAAGGTTACATCGATGTGCGGGTGTGGGGGGCAGGGTGCGGGGAAGGGCGCTGGGATTAACTGGGGAATCGAGAAGAAAGTGAGGGCTGGAGCTCCGATCAACCGTACATCTACTTACAATAATTTATGAGAATATTAACTTCTCCCAGAGGCCCATCATTTCATGTCTAGAGATTTTAAGTGCTTTCTTGACGTGAGGCTTCACCGAACTGATGCGAGATGACAGCTTACAGAGATCTCGGGGCCTTAGTGTTATCCACACAGAGAGGTAAAACCACAGTTATAAATCGTTCAGTTCTTTGACAGAATGACCATCTATCCATGTCATCATCTCATGCTTGTAACTACTAATTCAATCTTAAAACTGCTCACAATGCAACTTAAGAATTAATTCTAAATCTAGTATCAACAACCGTACATCTACTTACAATAATTTATGAGAATATTAACTTCTCCCAGAGGCCCATCATTTCATGTCTAGAGATTTTAAGTGCTTTCTCGACGTGAGGCTTCACCGAACTGATGCGAGATGACAGCTTACAGAGATCAGCCTCCTGGCCAAAGCCACAGAAAACCAGATAAGTTTGTAGGATTTCCCACGTGGACAGAAGTGATTGCCTTAAGGATTGGTGGGCTAAAACGTTGTACCTTTCAATTGTAAGGAATTTTACTAAGGTGCTTTTTTTTGGACCTGTTTACCCACTTGCTCTGTTTATAAATAAAATAAATAAATAAAAAGTTTGTTGTCTAACGAGGGGCACACACACGGTCGGTCGTGCGTGGGCTGCTCGTGGATGTTTCGAGAGTGGCCTAGTCCTTTGCGTCGTTTGTGTATGCTTAAAACTGGACCAGCTGATGGGCAACACGACAGCTCAGTGACTATCACTGTTTGCTGGGCAGATACAGGGATTTGGGCCGGTATCTGTGGGAGTTCGCGCATTCTCCCCGTGTCTGTGTGGGTTTTCTCCGGGTGCTCCTCTGGGTGCTGTGACGTTGGGGTTTATTGAACTCCAAACTTCTCTGGCATGATGGCACAGTGGTTTACACTGCTACCTCACAGTGCCAGGGGCCTGGGTTCAATTCCTGGCTTGGGTCACTGTCTGTTTGGAGTTTGCACATTCTCCCTGTGTCTGTGTGGGTTTCCTCCCACATATTGAACATAGAACACTACAGCACAAACAGGCCCTTCAGCCCTCGAGTTGCGCCAATCATATCCATACCTACCAGGCCATAGAACTACCTGTAACTCTCAATCCCATTAAATCCCATGTACTCATCCAGAAGTCTTTTAAAAGACCCCAGCGAGTTCACCTCCACCACCGACGGCAGCCAATTCCACTCACTCACCACCCTCTGAGTGAAAAACTTACCCCTGACATCTCCTCTGTACCTGCTCCCCAGCATCTTAAACCTGTGTCCTCTCGTAGCGACCATTCCAGCCCCGGGGAAATAGCCTCTGAGAATCCACCCTATCTATACCTCTCAACATTTTATAAACCTCTATCAGGTCGCCTCTCATCCTTCGTCTCTCCAGGGAGAAGAGACCAAGCTCTCTCAACCTATCCTCATAAGGCATGCCACCCAATCCAGGCAACATCCTTGTAAATCTCCTCTGCACCCTCTCAATAGCTTCCACATTCTTCCTGTAGTGAGGCGACCACATATGTGCGGGTTAAGTTGATTAACCATGTTAAATTGCCCCTTGGTGTCAGGGGGATCACAGGAGTGCGGCCTGGGTGGGATAGTTGTCAGTGCAGACATGATGGGTTGAATGGCCTCCTTGTGCACTGTATGGATTCTATGATTTAGAGTATTTATTCATTGTTTTCTTTTACAGATCTTTTGATATGATGTTTTGCAGTTGTTCTTCAATATCAGGTTCGAAATCTTCCACTGTTGTTGTTCTGTGAATTTTTACCATAATAATTCCACACGTTTTGCTGTCCATTGGAGCTCCATACTCGAATCTTGCTCTCATCATTTGCTCAGTTGATTACTCTAAGAATGCAAATTTTCTTGCTACTGGTATTCGGGTTTCTAATTTGGGTCAGCAAAGTCCCCCTCTCTGTTTCCTGAGTCAAGTATTTGGTTTGAAACACGGCTGGGAAGTTGAAGAATATCTCTGATTGCTTATTTGACAATCTCGGCCAACATTGTGGATGTGAATTCTCCTTGTCTGTGACTATATATACGTTGTATGGTGCTGCTTACACTCCACTAGGTCTGAAGGAGTCATACATAGGTTAACTGTAAGCCTTTATTGACTCGTAAAACACTTAACAAATATGTCGTAGAGGGTACAAGCTGTTTCCGTGCTGGCTGGTACATACAGCTCTGTCCAATACTAGACTGATCCTTGGGTGCAGGTCATATACTCTCTTGCATTGCTGTGTAGGCAGTACTGTCTCAGCCTCACATTAATCCTGTATATGCCAGACCTTTATAAGACAGTAAACATTGCGACTGTTGCTCTGACCGCTTATCTTGGTTAATCTAGCCCATGACCAGGCAGCTAAATCTCAAATGTGCCGTGTAACGCTGTTAAATTGTGCTTGCCACCTGTGAAGAGGTCAAATGGAAGTGCAAGGTGCTCAGGGTTGGGGACAGCACTGTGGAGGACAGCAGCAGAAGTGATGAAGCCTCCCACTCAGGCAAGAATTAAGAACAAGCGCATGATGATGCAGCCAGAGTATCTTCTGGTAGGAAGGACTATTACTTACGGGGCGAAAAACTGCAGCATGCGATGGTGCAGAGGGACCTGGGGGTCCTTGTGCACGAGTCGCAAAAACCCAGCTTGCAGGTGCAGCAGGTGGTCAGGAAGGCGAATGGGATGCTGGCCTTCATAGCGAGGGGGATTGAATATAAAAGGAGGGAGGTCTTGCTGCAGCTGTATAGGGCACTGGTGAGGCCGCAGCTGGAGTACTGTGTGCAGTTTTGGGTGCCGCACCTGCGCAAGGATATTTTGGCCTTGGAGGGAGTGCAGAGGAGGTTTACTAGGCTGATTCCGGAGTTGAGGGGGTTGAACAATGAGGAGAGGCTGAATAAACTAGGCTTGTACTCGTTAGAGTTTAGAAGAATGAGGGGAGATCTCATTGAGACGTATAAGATGTTGAATGGGATGGATAGGATAGAGGTGGAGAGACTCTTCCCGCTCAGATAGGACAGTAGGACTAGGGGGCACAGCCTCAAGATAAAGGGGAGGCGGTTTAGAACGAAGTTGAGGAGGAACTTCTTCACTCAAAGGGTGGTGAATCTCTGGAATTCTCTGCCCGTTGAAGTGGTGGAGGCTGCCTAGCTAAATATTTTTAAGAAGCGGGTTGATGGGTTTTTGATAAGAGAAGGGATTAAGGGTTACGGGGAGAGGGCAGGAAAGTGGAACTGATCCACAACAGATCAGCCATGATCTTATTGAATGGCGGGGCAGGCTCGAAGGGCTAGATGGCCGACTCCTGCTCCTATTTCTTATGTTCTCATGTTCTTATCGATTTCTGTTGTGAACGGTTTATGAAATCACAAAGCTAGATGGTTTCATTGGTGTTTTCCCTCTGCCAGGATCCTGCCCGGAACAAAGATCTGAGAGCAGCAATGGGAAGGAGAATGGTAAATGGAAAGTTTGATACAATACAGCAACCCGCTCCAAGGAGCAGCGAGAGACCATGAACCACAAGCCACAGGAGAAAATGATGGAGAGAAAATAGGTGTGATACATTATTTTACTATTACACAGTACACTCATTTCTGTGACAACGTAGCTTTGTTTAATGGTAGATTGAACTGGATTTGCGCGATGGCCTCCCAACTCTGCTAGATTAATGGTACAGGCTGGGGACCAGAGGTTGACCTTGTCACTCTCCTCTAGGATGAGGGCCCTTGTAGCCTTGGCTGATCACCCCTGGCATGGTGATTTCATGATGCAGAGATGCCAGCGTTGGACTGGGGTAAACACAGTAAGAAGTCTCACAACACCAGGTTAAAGTCCAACAGGTTTATTTGATAGTAAACCCACAAGCTTTCGGAAATGATATCCCTCCGTCAGGTGTGAAGGGACACTGTTTCCAAAAGCTTGTGGAATTACTATCAAATAAACTGGTTGGACTCTAACCTGGTGTTGTGAGACTTCTTACTCTTCTTATGGTGATTTCAGCCTGCCCTATGATCAACATCTGCTTCCAGGCAAATTGAAACCTTTGAAACCCTCTCCGTTCCACTGGTAACCTTTGGTCTCGAATAAATTCATTGTGATGTGCCTTGAGAAGCATTCAAGGTGAAAGGAAATTAAAATGAACTCAGGTGGTTGGAGCGTGATAGAAATCCATTTAGCTTTTCATTGAATCTTTTTCAAGTGCCTCATTGATGCTAACCTTAATGTTGACAAAGAATGTAATTGACATCATGCGGTTTCTCCAAAATGAATGTCGTTTTTAAAAGAGGAAGTTAAATCACAGGCTGTCAATCAGGCTTAGATCTTTTGTCAACATTGCGGTTAGGATCAATGGGGTATTGGAGAAGTATCCAAGTATGAAGAGAAATGAGAATCAGAAATAAAAAATCAGAACTGAAAACACAGGTGGCTGGAGGCTGATTAGAAATCCATTGAGCTACTAATGGAAGCTGATTTCCAAGCAATGCGCTTTGGAATTAAGAGAGATCAAAGGTTTCCATTGCAGTAGAGAGGATTTCACAGGTTTCAGCTTGCTAGGAAGGCTCAGAAACTTCAAATCAAAGCTACATGAGTAAACTGGGGACTAAGGATGAATGCAACCCTGCTCCTCTGGAGCACCTGGAGGAAAACCAACTCAGATACAGGGAGAATGTGCAATCTCCACACAGACAGTGACCTAAGCTGGGAATCAAACCCGGTCTCCGATTATTAAAACTATTCTGCTCTGACTGTGGGATGGGATTCACTCACTCATCGAACCTGCTGGCACATGAGCGAGTTCACACTGGGGAGAAACCATTCACCTGCCCCGAGTGTGGGAAAGGATTCACTCGGTTAGCCAACCTGCGGAAACACCAGCGCAGTCACACTGATCAGAAATGTGTTTGAATGCTCAACTCCAGGAAGTGCTGTGGAAGATTGGAGGAACCGATGCCCCATCAATGTCTTCACACTGATAAGAGACTTTTCAGATGCTCTCGCTGTAGGACTGAGTTCAGACAATCATCTCAAGTCACTGTAAACCAGCACACTGATGTTGGGGAGAGGCTATTCACTGCTCAGTGTGTAGGAAGGGATTTATCTGTTTACCCAACCTATTGACAGACCTGAGAGTTCACTTGTAATTACTGAGATCGGATTCTTCTGTTAGTAACATCCAGGAAACATATAAGATGATTAGAGGTTTAGATAGGGTGGATAGTAATAGCCTTTTTCCTCGGATGGAGAAATCTAGCACGAGGGGGCATGGCTTTAAATTAAGGGGTGGTAGTTATAGGACGGATGTCAGGGGTAGGTTCTTTACCCAGAGGGTGGTGAGGGATTGGAATGCCCTGCCTGCTGCAGTTGTAAATGCGCCTAGTTTGGGGGCGTTTAAGAGATCCGTGGATAGGTTTATGGACGAAAAGGGATTGGTTTAGGTTAGTGGGTCATTGTTTTGTAACTGGTCGGCGCAACATCGTGGGCCGAAGGGCCTGTTCTGCGCTGTAATGTTCTATGTTCTATGTTCTATGTTCTATTTGCAACTATTTACAATCTAAGATGTTTTGGTAAGATGATTGTTCTCTGACAGACTGTTCCTGTGTCTTGCTTCTATGGAGTCTCTTAGTCATCTCGCTTGATGTCATGCTTACATCATTATTGACACCATTGACTAATTAGCATAACCATTAATCCCTTCATTTATTTGTATATGTGTGTTAAATGCAGAACAGGAGTAGGATTTGAAGCTTGGGGGTTGCATGCAGGTGAAGAAGGCAAATGGTATGTTAACTTTCACAGGGAGAGGATTCGAGTACATGAGCAGGGACATCTTACATGGGGCCTCGGCGAGGCCAGACCTGGAGTATTGTCCTCTATATCTGAGGAAGGATGTTCTTGCTATGGACAGAGTGCAGTGAAGGTTTCCTGGGACAGCAGGACTGACGTATGGAGAGAGATTGAGTTGGATTGAATTTGTTAGAATTTAGAAGAATGAGGATGTAATCTCATAGAAACTGATAAAATTCTAACAGGACTAGTTAGGGTAGATACAGGAAGGATGTTCCTGATGGTGGGAGAATCCGGAACCAGGGGTCACAGTCTGAGGACATGGATAAACATTTTAGGGCTGAGATTAGGAGAAATGTCTTCACCCAAAGAGTGGTAAACCTGTGGAATTATTACCACTTTTGAGGCCAAAAAAGAAGAATGTTTTCAAGGAGATGCTTAATATAGGCAAAATGGATCAAAGAATATGGGGGAAGGCGGGATCAAGCTATTGAGTTGGATAATCAGCCATGATCACAATGATTGGTGGCGCAGACTCGAAGAGCTGAATGGCCTACTCCTGCTCCTGTTTTCTGTGCATCAGGTGCTTACTTACAGCAGATTTGCTGGGCATCTTTGAGAGTGAGAATTGTTTGCCCTTTGATTTACTGGGATAGATGAACTAAATTATACTCCGAATAATTTAGTGAACACGTGCCACAAAGGCTCCTCACTCCTGATAACTGGAGGATGATTTAAAGTCAGCACATTATCCATTTTTACCTGTTGACCCCATACAGGGTGTGGCCACTGGAGGTGCTGTACGAAGTCTCCACAGTTTTCATCACACCTGCAGTAACCCGAGTCTTCAGACCAAACACAAAAAAACATTATAAGTGAAGGAAGGACATGACAGAGGCAGCACTTTCTGGCGAAAGCACTCTCTAATCTCTAATTATTTTCAAACTGCCTTAAACACAACAAATTTTTGGGAACAAAACTAATTTGATTCGGTTTATTATTGTCACATGTATTAGTATACAGTGAAAAGTATTGTTCACAAGGCCTTTGGCCTTGTGGATCCAGAACTGGCTTGCCTGCAGAAGGCAGAGAGTGGTTGTGGATGGGTCTTTTTCGGAATGGAGGTCAGTCACCAGTGGGGTGCCCCAGGGATCTGTTCTGGGACCCTTGTTGTTTGTCATTTTCATAAATGACCTGGATGAGGAAGTGGAGGGATGGGTTAGCAAGTTCGCTGATGACACGAAGGTCGGCGGTGTTGTGGATGGTCTGGAAGGATGTCAAAAGTTGCAGCAGGACATAGATAGGATGCAGGAATGGGCGGAGAAGTGGCAGATGGACTTCAATGCGGATAAATGTGTAGTCGTCCATTTCGGCAGAACCAACGGGATGAACGAGTACACTATCAAGGGCAGGAGTCTTAGTAGCGTTGAAGAGCAGAAGGATCTCGGGGTCCGGGTCCACAGGACTCTTAAATCGGCCTCGCAGGTGGAGGAGGTGGTCAAGAAGGCGTATGGTGTACTGGCCTTCATTAATCGAGGGACTGAGTTTAGGAGTCGGGAGGTAATGCTGCAACTTTACAGGACCCTTGTCAGGCCTCATTTGGAGTACTGTGCGCAGTTCTGGTCGCCTCACTATAGGAAAGACGTAGAAGCTATTGAAAGGGTGCAGAGGAGATTTACAAGGATGTTGCCTGGACTGGGAGGCATGCCTTATGAGGATAGGTTGAGGGAGCTGGGACTCTTTTCCCTGGAGAGGCGAAGGTTGAGAGGCGACCTGATAGAAGTTTATAAAATGTTGAGAGGAATAGATAGGGTGGACTCTCAGAGGCTATTTCCCCGGGTTGAAATGGTCGCTACGAGAGGACACAGATTTGAGGTGCGGGGTGGGAAGTACAGAGGTGATGTTAGGGGTAAGTTTTTCACTCAGAGGGTGGTGAGTGAATGGAATCGGCTGCCATCATCGATGGTGGAGGCGAACTCGCTGGGGTCTTTTAAAAGACTTCTGGATGAGTATATGGGGTTTAATGGGATTGGGGGTTATAGATAGGTCTATAGATTGGTGGGGTTGATGTGATCGGCGCAACTCGAGGGCCGAAGGGCCTGTTTGTGCTGTAATGTTCTATGTTCTATGTTCTTGCCCACAGACACTGACCCAAATCCATGTACCTGCACAGCAAACAGTGATAGTCACTGAGCTGCCTTGTTGCTGGTCCAGTTTAAGCGTACACCAACGACGTGAAGCACTAGGCACATAGCTCCAGGAGGACACAAGACTCACCCCTATCATCACTACGGGAACCAAATTAACACCCTTGTCGTTCTTTGATCCCGCCGGATACTGTTCTCCTGCAGTTGTCACCGACCACTGTGCAGCCTGCGATTATATCTGAGATGTGAGTGTGTCGCGTGCTGAGCCAGCCCCATATCGATGGAAATTCCTGATACAGTTAGTACCTGGACAGAAGGGATAAATGAAAAGAAATCTTTATTGTCACCAGAGGCGTTACTGAAATGTTCCAAGTACAAAATAGAGGCTGCGGTTCCCACATTCCGCTGTGTTAATTAGCTCAGGAGAATCCCATGGCAACCCTATTCACGGGGTTAGCGGGGGCATTCGTTCTCGCTGGTGTCTCCCACTGCTGGGTTAGGGGCGCAATCAGGGCCTCCCCAGGGAGTCGGGTGGCAGGGGGAGTGCTCTGTGGGCACCTGGCAGTGCTGGCTTGTGTCCCTTAGCACTGCCCAAGGGGCAAGGCAAAGTGCCAATGTTAAGTGGGGCACCAAGGTACTGTCATTGGGCAGTGCCAAGGGTGGGGGCCCTATGGGGGGGGCAGGGCCTGAAGGAGTGAGGCCTGCTGGGGAGGGGTCTAAGGAACGATCAGTGGGTCTCAGGTGTGTGGGGGGTGTGGGGGGGGGGGTGGGGGTGTCCCGTTGCCACTCTGCATAGGGATCGGTCGGGAAAGGAGGGATGCCAGCGATCAGGGCGGGCAATAGGCGGGAGGAGGTGGGGGGGTTGGGGGAGAGGGGGGGAGGATGGGGGAGGGGTGGTCAGCCTGCATGGGGTTTGGAACTTTGGGGGAGGGGATGGGGCTGGACTCGGGAATGTCCGGGGGGGAGGGGGGTGGGGGGGGGAGGGCAGCGTTATGGGAGGTGCAGGGCTGGCCAGCATATGGGGAGGTTGTCAGTGCGCAGCCGCTGTGCGTGTGTGCCAATCTCGGCGCTGACAACTCGGCTCATCGCTCTGTTTCCAGCCTCTTCAGTGGGACCGGGCCCCAGCATCTGAAACTGAACGATAAAGTCGTGCTGGTGGCCCCTGCCATGCACGAAGTGCGGGAGACACTTTTCTGAACTCCCACTGAATTGAAAAAAAAACAACAACAGGAATTACTCCAGTTATCACACAAACACTTCGAATTTTTTTTGGGGGGGGAGCGGGGGGGAGAACTCTGTCCCAGAGACTTCCCTGAAAATGCTCCAAAACATAAAAGAGAATTTCAATGGTCAGCATGATCATCAGCTTCTGAGTCACCTCAGGGTGGGGACTTTAGTACACACTTCTGACTGAATATTTTTATTGGATCATTTCGCACTTTCATAAGAACATAAGAAATAGGAGCAGGAGTAGGTCATCTGGCCCTTCGAGCCTGCCCCGCCATTCAATAAGATCATGGCTGATCTGTCGTGACTCAGCTCCACCTTCCCGCCCTCTCCCCATAACCCTTAATCGCTTCTCTTATCAAAAACCCATCAACCCGCTTCTTAAAAATATTTAGCGAGGCAGCCTCCACCACTTCAACGGGCAGAGAATTCCAGAGATTCACCACCCTTTGAGTGAAGAAGTTCCTCCTCAACTCCGTTCTAAAACGCCCCCCCTTTATCTTGAGGCTGTGCCCCCTAGTCCTACTGTCTTTTTTGAGCGGGAAGGGTCTTTCCATCTCTGTCCTATCCATCCCATTCATCATCTTATACGTATGAGGAGAGGTTGGAGAAACTTGGTTTGTTCTCACTGGAATGACGGAGGTTGAGAGGGCAACCTGATAGAAGTCTACAAGATCATGAGAGGCACAAAACATAGAACACCACAGCACAAACAGGACCTTCAGCCCACAAGTTGCACCGATCATATCCCTACCTTTAGGTTCACTAGGCTGATACCGGAGATGAGGGGGTTGGACTATGAAGAGAGACTGAATAGACTGGGTCTGTACTCATTGGAGTTTAGAAGGATGAGGGGGGATCTTATGGAGATGTATAAGATAATGAAGGGGATGGATAGGGTAGAGGTAGAGAGATTCTTCCCGCTCAGAAAGGATAGCAGGACTAGAGGGCACAGCCTCAAGATAAGGGGGGGAGCAGTTTAGAACAGAGTTGAGGAGGAACTTCTTCATTCAAACGGTGGTGAATCTCTGGAATTCTCTGCCCGTTGAAGTGGTGGAGGCTACCTCGCTAAATATATTTAAGTCACGGGTAGATAGGTTTCTGATTGACAAGGGGATTAAAGGTTATGGGGAGAAAGCGGGAATGTGTAACTGATCCACGACAGATCAGCTGTGATCTTATTGAATGGCGGGGCAGGCTCAAAGGGCCAGATGGCCTACTCCTGCTCCTATTTCTTATGTTCTTAATTACCTACCAGGTCTATCTATAACCCTCAATCCCATTAACAGCATGGACAGGGTGGATAGTCAAAAACTTTTTCCCAGGGTGGATGAGTCAATTATTAGGGGACACAGGTTTAAGGTGCGAGGGGAGAGGTTTAAAGGTGGTGTACGAGACACAGGTTTTTTGACACAGTGGGCGCTGGGTGCCAGGAACCAGCTGCTGAGGGGACCTCATTGAAACATATAAGATGATTAGAGGTTTAGACAGGGTAGATAGTGATAGCCTTTTTCCTCGGATGGAGAAAGCTAGCACGAGGGGGCATGGCTTTAAATTAAGGGGTGGTAGTTATAGGACGGATGTCAGGGGTAGGTTCTTTACCCAGAGGGTGGTGAGGGATTGGAATGCCCTGCCTGCTGCAGTTGTAAATGCACCTAGTTTGGGGGCATTTAAGAGATCCGTGGATAGGTTTATGGACGAAAAGGGATTGGTTTAGGTTAGTGGGTCATTGTTTTTGTAACTGGTCGGCGCAACATCGTGGGCCGAAGGGCCTGTTCTGCGCTGTAATGTTCTATGTTCTATGATAGTGGAAGTAAATATGATAGCAATTTTTATGGGGCATTTGGACAAATAGGATGGAAATAGAGGGATGTTGTCCCCAGGTGGGTCGGGGGTTTGAGTTCACGGCAGCACCATGGAGGGCCAAAGGGCCTGTTTGGGTGCTGAAGTTTTCTTTGTTCTTACACCGCCCTTTCTTGCTCTCCGCTATTCTCCCCTGTTTGCCAGCCCTTGGGCCTTGCTTCTTGGCCACCACCCAGGACACTCAAGCGGTATTTAAATTAGCCAATTAATTTTAACTGCGGGTCCCACAGTTGTCGCCTCCTTCCAATCGCTTGACCCCTCTGCACATCCTGTTCCATTTGGGAATTTTGAACATTCCCCAGTGACCTGGATGACCACGTGTACAGGAAGTGCCACCAGCTGGAGCAGCTCGGGATTCAGAATGACAGTCTGCCATCACCATGGGACATTCGCAAGGTTGACATCTTCATGGACAACACATTTATGGAGGTTGCTGTTTGAAGTCTGTAGGCATGGGGGGTGGGGGGGGGGGGGAATGGATGACCAGCAGAAGGACACAAAGGAACAGGACTGGGAAACATTTGACCTCCAACTGATATTGAGTTCTGAATATTGGTGACAGTTGCTGAAACAGAAGCAGCGAGTGGTTTGGAAATTTACCAATGGCACAGTAATGATCCCGCTCTCAAGTCCTATCTTTATTAGTGTGAAAATCCAGCACAGAGACAATGAATTTTCAGTCGAAAGGAACCCCAGGTGCAAAAATGAATGACCTTCAGAAGAGATGGATTATGTTCTTAAAAATAAGTTGTCCTCAGCAGTTGCAGTTACGTGGGCTTCAACTCAACTCCTTAAATCTAAAGGTGAACCTGGAAATATATTTGCAGCAGCTACAGTGACCATCAAAAGACTCAATAAACAGTGAGCATTCTTTCTTATCTTTTTGCATTCAGTCTTCTGGACTTAACACTGAGTTCAACAACTTCAGACCATGAGCTCTCTCCTCCACCTTCACTCTATTTCCATCAAATTATTTTATTTCGTTTTTTTATTTTCATTTCTCCCATTGTTTCATTTTTTTAAAATCTCGTTTCCCAGCTTTTTTCCCTTACTCCTGTCTCCCAGCACCCCACCCCACTGGAGGCTACCTGTTACCTGTTTCAGGTTGTCCTTTGACATTCTGCTTACTGTTGTTCTACAACAACAGCATAGTTCCAAGTACTAACCCAAGCTCTAAGTTCATCTGCCTTACCTGTTACACTTCCCACGTTGAAACAAATACGCACGAGTCCACAACCTCTTTGATTTGCAACCACAAACCTTTTCATCCTCCCGCTTTGCTGCTCTTATTTCTTTTCCAGTTCCTCTCCGAATTTTCTATACTACCTGGTTCTCAATGGCATGATCAACCTGACTCCTGTGATATTCCGATCTCTCAGTAGGCTGCCATCAGCACCACTCTTAACCTTGAGCATCACCATTCCACTCCCTTTGCCTTTTTGTAAACGCCATCTTTGTCAATCTCTCCAGTCTCCACCTCCGCTGGCCTCCTATCCAGCTCCACAGCTCTACAGTGTGTTTAGCAGAACTTTCTATCCCGGCATGATCCCGGCCAAATGAGAAAAAAAAGCACTGCTGGATCTGATTCTGGGGAATGAGGCAGATCAAATGTCATATTTAAGCAACAGTGATCATTGTATTACGAGATTACAGTTGTCCCGGGAAAAGAACGCGTGGAGAGAGGCAATTTCAAAGGGACGAGAATGGATCTCGCACAGATAAGCTAGAGTCAAATACTGGTAGTCACAATTATAATTCAACCTAGGAATGCATTTAAAGAGGGCAGATGTAATCAAAGTACATTTTCATGAGGGAGAAAGGTAGCACAAATCTAGGGCTCCCTGAATGACAGAAGAGATAGAATAAGGTAAAACAGAAAAACGGGCTTCTCACAAATCCATAGAAGACTGAGGGGTGATCTTTGATGTCTATAAAATAATGAGTGGCACAGATCAGCCGGATAGTCAATATCTTTTCCCTAAGTTAGGGGAGTCTAAAACCAGAGGGCTTAGGTTTAAGGTGAGAGGGGAAGTGTCCAGGGGGGCAATTCTTTCACACAGAGGGTGGTGAGTGTCTGGAACGAGCTGCCAGAGGCAGTAGCGGAGGCGGGTATAATTTTGGCTTTTAAAAAGCATTTGGATAGTTACATGAGTATGATGGGTATAGAGGGATATGGGCCAAATGCGGGGAATTGGGATTAGCTTAGGGGTTTAAAAATAAAAGGTGGCATGGACAAGTTGGGCCAAAGGGCCTGTTTCCATGCTGTAATTCTCTATGACTGTATAGAGTAATGGTCGTGGGTTTGGACAGTGCTGCTTGGTGAGTTCTTGCAGTGCATCTTGTAGATGGTACATGGTGTTGCCACTGTTCATCAGCAGTAGGAGAGATTGAATGATACAGCACAGGAGCAGGCCCTTCGGTCCTCCAAGCCTGCACCGATCACGTTGTCCTATCTAGACCAACCACTTATATCCCTCTGATCCCCATTTGTTCATATGCCTATCCAGATCAGTCTTAAATGTGGCTAACGTAACTGCCTCAGCCACTTCACTTGGCAGTGTATTCCAAACTCTGTGTAAAAAACTTCCCCTGCACATCTCCACTGAAGCTTTCACCCTTATCTTAAACTTATGCCCCCTGTAATTGCCATTTCTGCCCTGGGAAAAAGCTTCCAACTGTTCACCCTATCTACACCCCTCATTATTTTATAAACTTATATTAGGTCGTCCCTCAGCCGTCATCTTTCCTGGGGGATCAGTCCCAGTTTATTCAATCTCTCCTCATAGCTAATACCCTCCATACCAGGCAACCTGGCACTTTTCCGAACTCTCTCCAAAGCCTCCGTGTCCTTCTTGTAACGTGTTGACCAGAATTGGACACAGTATTCCAAACATGGCCTAACCAATGTTTTATACAACTGTAACATAATTTTCCAATTTTTATACTCGATGTCCCGTCGAGTGAAGGCAAGCATGATGCTTTTCTTTCTCCACCTGTGCTGCCACTTACGAATCTGTGGACTTGTACTCCTCCCAGATCTCTCTCTGTGCCAATGCTCCTGACGGTTCTGCCATTTATTTTATAGTTCCCATCTGAATTCCAGAACGCATCACCCCGCATTTGTCCAGATTAAATTCCACCTGTCATTTCTCCGACCATTTTTCCAGCCTATGTTGTACCCTCTGACAATCTTCATGACTATCCCCAACTCCGCCAATCTCAGTATCATCCGCAAACTTGCCAATCAGACCAGTTGCATTTTCTTCCAGGTCATTTCTACATATATATTACAAACAGCAGAGGTCCCAGCACCAGTCCCTGCGGAACACCACTAGTTACAGCCTCCATTCAAAAAACACCCTTCCATCGCTGGCCAAGATGTGGATATGCCGGCGTTGGACTGGGGATAAACACAGTAAAAAGTCAGGTTCAATCGGTTGGACTTAAACCTGGTTTTGTCAGACTTTTTCTCTGCCAAGCCAGTTCTGAACCCACTTAGCGAGTTCACTCCTGATCCCATGTGATTTAATCTTTTGTACCAGCCTGCCTCTTGTCCATCCCTGATTCTAATTGTTCTACGAATACTATTCAGTAGGACAATTGCCAGATACGGGTGTTGCTGGCTGGCCAGCATTTATTGTCCATCCCTTATTGCCCTTGAAAAGGTGGTTACCTCAGTGACTGTTTGTGGAAAGGAGTAGCAATCAAGTGGTCTGCTTTGTCCTGGATGGTGTCGAGTGTTGTGGGAGCTGCACCCCTCCAGGCAAGTGGAGAGTACTCCATCACACCCCTGACCTGCACCTTGTAAATGGTGGACAGGCTTTGGGGGATCAGGAGGTGAGTTACTCACAGCAGGATTCCTAGCTTTTGAATTTCTCTGGTAGCCACCGTATTTATATGGCTAGTCCAGTTCTGTTTCTGGTCAATGGTAACCCCTAGAATATTGATGGTGGGGGATTCAGTGATGACAATACCATTGGACACCAAGAATTGACGGTTAGATTCTCCTTTGTTAGAACATAAGAACATAAGAAATGGGAGCAGGAGTAGGCCATTTAGCCCTTCGAGCCTGCCCCGCCATTCAATAAGATCATGGCTGATCTGAAGTGGATCAGTTCCACTTTTCCGCTTTTTCCCCATAACCTTTAATTCCCCTGTCTGTCAGAAACCTATCTACTCGTGACTTAAATATATTTAGTGAGGCAGCCTCCACCACTTCAACAGGCAGAGAATTCCAGAGATTCACCACCCTTTGAGTGAAGAAGTTCCTCCTCAACTCCGATCTAAACTGTCCCCCCTTTATCTTGAGGCTGTGCCCCCTAGTCCTACTGTCCTTTCTAAGCGAGAAGAATCTCTCTACCTCTACCCTATCCATCCCCTTCATTATCTTATACGTCTCTATAAGATCCCCCCTCAGCCTTCTAAACTCCAACGAGTACAGACCCAGTCTATTTAGTCTGTCTTCATAGTCCAACCCCCTCATCTCCGGTATCAGCCTAGTGAACATCCTCTGCACTCCCTCCAAGGCCAAAATATTCTTGCGCAAGTGCGGCGACCAAAACTGCACACAGTACTCCAGCTGCGGCCTCACCAATGCCCTATACAGTTGCAGCAAGACCTCCCTACTTTTATATTCAATCCCCCTCGCTATGAAGGCCAGCGTCCCATTCGCCTTCTTGACCACCTGCTGCACCTGCAGACTGGGTTTTTGTGATTCGTGCACAAGGACCCCCAGGTCCCTCTGTTGGAGATGGTCATTGCCTGGCACTTGTAGGGTATGAATTTTACTTCCCGCTTGTCAGCCCAAAGCTGGACACTGTCCAGGTCCTGCTGTATTTGGACATAAACTGCTTCAGTATCTGAGCCATCGTGAACGATGTTGAACATTGTGCAGTCATCAGTGAACATCCACACCTCCCACCTTCTGATGGATGGAAAGTCATTGGGAAAGCAGCTGAAGGTGGTTGGGTCTAGGACACTACACGGAGGAACTCCTGCTGTGATGCCCCAGAACTGAGACGACTGACCTCCAACCATCTTCCTTTGGGGTTAGGTATGACTCCAACCAGTTTTCCCACTGATGACTCCAGTTTTGCGAAGGAGACTTGTGGCGACATGCCTTGAATTGTTTAGCCCTAAGCCCTGGATTTCCCTCTCTTGGGTGGCACGGTAGCACAGTGGGTTAGCGCTGCTGCGTCACAACTCCAGGGTTCGATTCCCGGCTCGGGTCACTGTCCGTGTGGAGTTTGCACATTCTCCTCGTGTCTGCGTGGGTTTCCTCCGGGTGCTCCGGTTTCCTCCCACAGTCCAAAGACGTGCGGGTTCGGTTGATTGGCCATGCTGAGAAATTGCCCCTTGGTGTTCAGGGATGCGTAGGTTAGAGGGATTAGTGGGTATAATATGTAGGGATATAGGGCCTGGGTGGGATTGTGTTTGGTGCAGACTCGATGGGCCGAAGGGCCTCTATCTGCACTGTAGGGTTTCTATGATTCTATGATGCACCGCTCTGTGCACCTGAAGACACTCCTTAAAAAACTGTCCTCTTTGATCAAGCTTTAGCGATGCAAATATCTTCTGTGACTCTAATTTCACAAAACTCCTATGGAGTACCTTGGGACATCTCATTACAGGTGATAAATCCAAGCTTTTGTCACTGAAGGGAAAAAATGAACCAATTGTAACACCTTTCAAAGCGTCACGTCAGATTCCTGTACCATAGGATCATTTGGGATGTTTCCTATGGGATGATTAATGGGGACTTTAGTCTCTCACCATTTACAATAATTTCTTTGCTTGAACTAGCCACTTCTGGAGACAATAACGTTTGGATACAATAACCTCCTGACCGGGTAAACTGCAGATCCATTGACTTCCCAAAAAAGTTATTACTTTGTCAAGAACAAAGCAATGTTTCATGTGTGCCTTTCTCATACAAGGTTGAAACAGCAGGGACAGCTGTCTCACTAGTGACATTTGGGGGAAATCTTGCTAGAATTTGGCAATGTCCAGTGAGAAAATTGGAGAGAAACGTGCCGACAGCTCCAGTTTGATTTCTCATCAGATCTTGAGCCTCACTCTAGAATCATAGAACCCTGCAGTGCTGAAAGAGGCCCTTCGGCCCATCGAGTCTGCACCGACCACAATCCCACCCAGGCCCTACCCCCCATATCCCTACATATTATTATGGTCACGAGATGAATATCGCGCCTGCGGCGGTCCCCCCCCCTCTGATTCAAAGAACGAAGAACAACACAGCACGGGAAACAGGCCCTTCGGCCCAACGAGCCCGCGCCGCCATAACCTGCCCTAGCTCCACTTAATTGAGCCAATCAGTTCAGAGCTGCAAACCCTCACACCGTCCGAGGAGAGGTGCCTCGAGCTGTCCGGCGAGGAGGAAGAGTGCGCTTGGGCTGAGGGTGAAACTGGGGGCAGCAGACAAATGTGAGAATCCTCAAGATACGCTGTCATCCCTCAACTCCCTAGTGAGTAGTCAATGTTCCCCTGTGATGAGCCGATGCCCTGCTGTTGCAGGCCAACAGGCTGGACCATCCTCACGGCCACCAGACACGAGCAGGGAGAGTTCTTCGACCTCACTGTTGAAGAAGTGTCACAGCTGAAGACCCACACCCGGCACCAGGTGGGGATCTCCCAGGGAACATGCACTCGGAGGGAGGCCAGGACTCTGCTGAGCCCCTGCCTGGTGATCTGCCCCTGGGCCCGGACGTCCCACAGCTGCTGGGGCTGCAAAGGCAGAGTGGGAGAGGATGGCAGCCTCCCCCCACTCGGACTGCAAGATCGACTGCAAGGAGTCCCATCACCTTCTGTGACTGCAGCGCACTGAGGCCAACACTGCGAGGGTGGCATCCGCAGAGGAGACCTTAGTGCGGGGGGGGGGCGGGGGGGGTGCACTCCATGGCAGGAGATGTCCGCAGCATGGTTCCCCTCATGACCCCCATGTCTGAAGGCACGATGGTGCATGTACTAGTGGGAATCCAGAAGTGTCAGCATCAGAGGATGGTTGGGCTTCCGTTTCTAACCTCAGCTGCCCTTGTATCCCATGGAGGACCAGCAGGTCCATCGGGCACCCAAAGGGGTGAGGATCGTCTGGGTTACAGCCTGGGCCCAGAAGACCTTGGGAGTGTCCAGCCGATTGGAGTCCCCCCTTCCTGTGAGCGACATACCTTCAGCTCCAGCAGTGAGGGCAGCTTGAGATATCCATGCTTCCTGAAAGGAGGCCGGGACCCTCAATGCCCAGTCCCCCAGGGGACGCCCGCCAAGCTCATCTCAGGCAACGTGTAGCCTCCTCCACCTATCTGCGGATCCTGGGGAAACATCTAGACGGAGTGGGAGAGTAAGAATGATAGGCACCCAGTTAGCATGGGCGAAAGCAGCGTACAGAGGTCACCGCTGTATACAGTCACCAATAATAAATCACTCCGTTCACTCACAGACCCTCCACCTGTGAGGAAGGGGGTGAACATCACAATGAGATAAGCCCATTGTAAATCCTCATGAGGGTCTCCAGCTACAACGGGATTTGTGCCTGTGCGAGTGAGGCCGGAGAATCGCACTGGATGTTACACTCCTCGCGCTAACGCACTGACATTTCAACAGCACGCTCGTCAGTTTTGCTGTCTGTTCCATCTAATGTTGGCTCTCTCTGCTGTACCGTTCATTCGATCGTTATTGGCCCTTCCTAGTTTTATCGGCACCTTCTGTCTCCTTTCTGGTGCCCCTCCCCAGTAAGAACTCTCATAACACCAGGTTATAGTCCAACAGGTTTACTTGGTAGCACAAACGCCACTAGCTTTCGGAGTGCTGCTCCTTCGTCCCACTCACCTGACAAAGGGGCAGTGACAAATGGTCACGGGCACTCGGCCTCTGACCTTCGGGTAAGCGCTCTCCAAGGCGGCCTTCACGACACATGACAGCGCAGAGCCGCTGAGCACAGACTGATAGCCAAGTTCCGCACACATGAGGACGGTCTCAACCGGGATCTTGGGTTCATGTCGCACTATCTGTAACCCCCGTGACTTGCCTGGGTTTGCAAAACCTCACTCACTGTCCTGTCTGGAGACAATACACATCTCTTTAACCTGGGCTTAATGCTCCTTCCACACACATTGTTGGCCACTTTAAGACTTGAATAGCAGGTTAGGTGCAAAGATTCGCATTCTAATCAGTAATCTGTAAACTGTCTGTGCTTTATATGCTCTGTCTGAGGCCAGAACTCTCCATTCACCTGACGAAGAGGGGAAACCCCAAAAGCTTGTGAGTTTTTGTTTCTGTCTTCACGGTGAATAATTTGCCGGGTGTTAGCGATGGAAAGGTGGTAGGACTGGAGGGTCTTAATGACATTACTGTTACTAGAGAGGCGGTGCTCGACAGACTGGAGGGGCTGATTGTGGACAAGTCCCCAGGATCGGATGGAATGCATCCGAGGGTTCTGAAAGAAATAGCGGAGGTGATAGTGGATGCATTGGTGGTTATTTTCCAGACGTCGCTGGATTCTGGGGAAGTGCCAGATGATTGGAAAACGGCTAATGTTACGCCGTTGTTTAAGAAGGGTGCCAGGCAAAAGGCGGGGACTTATAGGCCGGTTAGTTTAACGTCTGTGGTAGGTAAAATGTTAGAATCTGTCATTAAGGAGGAAATTGTGAGGCATCTTGAAGGGAATTGCTTGATAGAGCAGACGCAGCACGGTTTCATTAAAGGGAAGTCGTGTCTGACAAATTTACTGGAGTTCTATGAGGATGTGTCTAGGGCAGTGGATAGAGGAGAGCCGGTGGTTGTGGTCTTTCTAAATTTTCAGAAGGCGTTTGACAAAGTACCTCACAAGAGGTTATTGCAGAAGGTAGAGGGACATGGAGTTGGGGGTAGGGTGTTAGCGTGGATAGAGGATTGGTTGTCAAATAGGAGGCAGAGAGTGGGGTCAACGGGTGCTATTCGGATTGGCGGATGGTGACTAGTGGAGTGCCCCAGGGGTCGGTGCTGGGGCCTCAGCTTTTTACCATTTATATAGATGAGCTGGAGGAGGGAACCGAGTGTAGGGTGTCAAAATTTGCTGATGACACCAAGATTGGGGGAACGGCAAATTGTGCGGAGGGTGTGGAGAGTCTGCAGAAGGATCTAGATAGGCTGTGCGAATGGGCCAGGAAATGGCAAATGGAATTTAATGTTGGCAAGTGTAAGGTGGTCCACTTTGGCAGGAAGAATGGTAGGAAGGACTATGACTTACGGGGTGAAAAACTGCAGCAGGCGACGGTGCAGAGGGACCTCGGGGTCCTTGTGCATGAGTCACAAAAACCCAGCTTGCAGGTGCAGCAGGTGGTCAGGAAGGCGAATGGGATGCTGGCCTTCATAGCGAAGGGGATTGAATATAAAAGTAGAGAGGTCTTGCTGCAGCTATATAGGGCATTGGTGAGGCCGCAGCTGGAGTACTGTGTGCAGTTTTGGGCGCCGCACCTGCGCAAAGATATTTTGGCCTTGGAGGGAGTGCAGAGGAGGTTTACTAGGCTGATACCAGAGTTGAGGGGGTTGAGCTATGAGGAGAGGCTGAATAAACTGGGCTTGTACTCGTTAGAGTTTAGAAGAATGAGGAGAGATCTCATTGAGACGTATAAGATGATGAATGGGATGGATAGGATAGAGGTGGAGAGACTCTTCCCGCTCAAAAAAGACAGTAGGACTAGGGGGCACAGCCTCAAGATAAAAGGGGGGGCGGTTTAGATCGGACTTGAGGAGGAACTTCTTCACTCAAAGGGTGGTGAATCTCTGGAATTCTCTGCCCGTTGAAGTGGTGGAGGCTGCCTCGCTAAATATTTTTAAGATGCGGGTTGATGGGTTTTTGATAAGAGAAGGGATTAAGGGTTATGGGGAGAGGGCAGGAAGGTGGAACTGAGCCACGACAGATCAGCCATGATCTTATTGAATGGCGGGGCAGGCTCGAAGGGCCAGATAGCCTACTCCTGCTCCTATTTCTTATGTTCTTATGTTTACTATCAAATAAATCAGTTGGACTTAAACCTAGTGTTGTCAGACATCATTGTCTTCTGTACACATAGCAGGAGGAGAATGTGCAAGAAAAACAGTGTCGCAGCAAAGAGAGAGAAAGTGTACGTGTGCGGGAGTGAGGGTGAAAAGGATGTTTGTTGAGTGTTGAATGTGAGTGTGAGGGGGGTGGGTTTCAGCAGCCTGTGGTGGCAGCAAAAGCCTACTGCACCTGGTATTCCCAGGCAGTCTCCCATCCAAGTACTAACCAGGCCTGAGTCTGCTTAGCTTCCGAGATCAGATGAGATCGGGCGTTTTCAGACTAGTATGGCCGTAGGCATTTGCTGCTCTCCTTTCTGCTCACTTAAAGGCACGTGTCGCTGACATCTCTTTTTCTCACCTACATACACATTAACTTTCTTATGAGGAATGATTGAGTTGCTTGGGCAATTTAGAAGAATGATAGCTGACCTTATGGACACACATTGCATTCTCAGGGAACCTAACAGTGGGAACCACAAGTGCACACAACTTCTTTCTCCTTGTGAGACAATTTTGCACCAGAGGGCATCATCTCAGATTCAGGAAGCACACATTTAAGAGATGAAGAGGACAATGCATCTCCGTCAGAAGACAGTGCATCTTTCGCATACACAACTGTCCACTTCAACATTGACAGATTTTTAATCAGTAAGAGAAAAGACAGTTATGGAGATAAAGTAGGAAATAAGTTGAGGATTAAGCTATGAGGAGAGGCTGAATAAACTAGGCTTGTACTCGTTAGAGTTTAGAAGAATGAGGGGAGATCTCATTGAGACGTATAAGATGATGAATGGGATGGATAGGATAGAGGTGGAGAGACTCTTCCCGCTCAAAAAAGACAGTAGGACTAGGGGGCACAGCCTCAAGATAAAGGGGGGGCGGTTTAGAACGGAGTTGAGGAGGAACTTCTTCACTCAAAGGATGGTGAATCTCTGGAATTCTCTGCCCGTTGAAGTGGTGGAGGCTGCCTCGCTAAATATTTTTAAGAAGCGGGTTGATGGGTTTTTGATAAGAGAAGGGATTAAGGCTTATGGGGAGAGGGCGGGAAAGTGAAACACGACAGATCAGCCATGATCTTATTGAATGATGGGGCAGGCTCGAAGGGCTAGATAGAACATAGAACATTACAGCACAAACAGGCCCTTCGGCCCTCGAGTTGCGCCGATCACATCAACCCCACCAATCTATAGACCTATCTATAACCCCCAATCCCATTAAACCCCATATACTCATCCAGAAGTCTTTTAAAAGACCCCAACGAGTTTGCCTCCACCACCGACGACGGCAACCGATTCCATTCACTCACCACCCTCTGAGTGAAAAACTTACCCCTAACATCACCTCTGTACTTCCCTCCCCGCACCTTAAATCTGTGTCCTCTCGTAGCGACCATTTCAACCCGGAGAAATAGCCTCTGAGAGTCCACCCTATCTATTCCTCTCAACATTTTATAAACTTCTATCAGGTCGCCTCTCAACCTTCGCCTCTCCAGGGAAAAGAGTCCCAGCTCCCTCAACCTATCTTCATAAGGCATGCCTCCCAGTCCAGGCAACATCCTTGTAAATCTCCTCTGCACCCTTTCAATAGCTTCTACGTCTTTCCTATAGTGAGGCGACCAGAAATGTGCACGAAACCCAATTTTTCTCAACTCCATCTTCTCTTTCTGCTCAGGATATGTTGAGGCGCAGTAGGAGAGAGAAGACAAGAGTTGGCGGGGGGGGGTCAGCCTCACCTCTGACATTAAAGACTGGGGAGGGGGGAAGCCCAGCAGGCTGGAGAGGAACAAGGCCAAGCCTGCGGAGATGTCAGTGGGCATCTCAAGGAGGATCCACACTTCACAGAGAAAGCTAAGGTTCATGCAGGTTGGGGGCAGCTCATTCCGCCACTCACTCTCTCCTCTCTCACTCACAGGTGCCACAGGAAGAGGGCAAGGGAAGGTGAGGAGATCCTGTCCAGTACTCACTCCAGCCCACACAGAAGAGGAAAGAAAGGGAACTTGAATAGGTGTCACACCAATCACCTGAATCCTCCACCCCTGCGGAGACACGCACCTTGGTGGGCACAAGATGTAATTCAGGTTGGGTCTCACATTCTGAGGGTCGCTGTTAATGTTCGACAGAGGAATAAGATATCAGTTTGTTTTTTACCTTCAGCAAGTTTATTCTGCATCCAACTCAGCAGCAATACAAACTCCATATATAAAGAAAAATCCCCACAGTTCCAGCTGTGTCCATTTCCACTCTTTTGAAAGTTGAGCCAATAACCATTACTTGTCTTTAGCAAGGCAATTTGCTCAACAATGTAATTATCACAGCACACACTTACTGATACATTGACAATTTTGATTTGATTTATTATGGCTTATTAGGGCAGCACAGTAAAAAGTCTGACGACACCAGGTTTCAGTCCAACCGATTTATTTGATAGTAAACTCACTAGCTTTCGGGGTTTGTCCCTTCGTCAGGTGAATGGAGAGTTCTGGCCTCAGACAGAGCATATAAAGCACAGACAGTTTACAGATTACTGATTAGAATGTGAATCTTTACACCTAACCTGTTATTCAAGTCTTAAAGTGGCTGACAATATGAGTGGAAGGAGCACTGATCACAGATTAAAGAGATGTGTATTGTCTCTTGTATAGAACAAATTGTATAGAACGTTGGTTAAGCCTCACCTGGAGTACTGCGTCCAGTTCTGGTCGCCGTACTACCGGAAGGATGTAGAGATCCTGGAGAGAGTGCAGAGGAGATTTACCAGGATGTTGCCTGGTATGGAAGGGCTGTCTTACGAGGAAAGATTGAACGCACTTGGGCTGTTTTCCCTTGAGAGACGTCAGCTGAGGGGGATCTAATAGAGGTTTATAAGATTATGAAGGGGACAGATAGAGTAGATGATGATAAGCTTTTTCCGCTATTAGAAATGGATAGAACGAGGGGTCACGGGCTTAGGGTGAGGGGGGCTAGATATAAGACTAATATTAGAGGGCAGTTTTTCACACAAAGGGTAGTGGGGATGTGGAATGCACTGCCGAGTAAGGTGGTGGAAGCAGGCACGCTAGGGTTGTTCAAGAGTCACTTGGACAGCCACATGAGCGGTCTACATATAGGGGGATATAGCAGGCCTTACTAAGCATTGTAGGCTTGGGGTCAGTTTTAGCCTCAGGGATATAGAGTCTTTCAATAATGAAATTTTTATCCACAGGCACTTAAGTCCAGCAAGGGGCATGCAGGCGGCAGGTTGTGGTGGGCTGCTCTTGGATATTGCTTCGGGAGTTGCCTACTGCTTCATGTCGTTGGTATGCGTAAACTGGACCATCTCGAGGGCATCATGGCAGCTCAGAGGCTCTAGCTCGTTAGAGGGGTCAGTTTTTGTTCAAAGTGTGCAGGAAGGTTTTTTGACTCAGTATGTAGATAGGCCAAGTAGAGGTGAGGCTATATTGGATTTGGTGCTGGGTAATGAGCCAGACCAGGTGCTAGACTTGGAAGTTGGTGTGCATTTTGGTGATAGTGACCACAATTCAGTTACGTTCACCTTAGTGATGGAAAGGGATAGGCATGAACCTCGGGTCACTAGTTTTAGCTGGGGGAAGGGTAATTATAAGGCTATTAGGAGAGAATTGGGAAGCATAGGTTGGACTAGGAGATTACAGGGACTGGGAACGTCCGAAATGTGGAGTTTTTTCAAGGAGCAGCTACTGCGGGTCTGTGATAGGTATGTCCCTGTCAGGCAAGGAGGATTTGGTAGGGCTAGGGAACCGTGGTGTACTAAAAAAGTTGATTCCTTGGTTAGGAAGAAAAAGGAGGCTTATGTTCAGATGAGGCTTGAGGGCTCAGGTAGTGCATTAGAAAGCTTTAGATTGGCTAGGAGGGAGTTGAAGAGGGAGTTAAGAAGGGCTAAAAGAGGACATGAGATGACTTTGGCTGATAGGATTAAGGAGAATCCTAAGGCGTTCTATAGGTATGTCAAGAACAGAAGGTTGGTTATGGCAAGATTAGGGCCAGTTACAGACAGTAGAGGGAAGTTGTCTGTGGAACCGGAAGAGATTGGAGAGGCATTGAACCAATATTTCTCTTCGGTGTTCACGCAGGGGGACATGAATGTAGCTGAGGAGGACACTGGGGTGCAGGGGTGTAAAATAGAAAATATTGCAGTTGATACCGAGGATGTGCTGGATATTCTAGAGGGCTTGAAGATAGATAAGTCCCCTGGTCCGGATGGGATTTACCCTAGGATTCTCTGGGAAGCTAGAGAGGTGATTGCAGAGCCTCTGGCTCTGATCTTCAGGTCATCATTGGCCTCTGGTATAGTACCGGAAGATTGGAGGACAGCGAATGTTGTCCCATTGTTTAAGAAGGGGAACAGAGACTTCCCTGGGAATTATAGACCGGTGAGTCTTACTTCTGTTGTGGGCAAGGTTTTAGAAAGAATTATTAGGGATAGAATTTATAGTTATTTGGAGAGTAATGAATTGATTAGAGACAGTCAGCATGGTTTTGTAGCAGGTAGGTCGTGTCTTACTAACCTTATTGAGTTCTTTGAGAAAGTGACCAAAGAGGTGGATGGGAGTAAGGCAGTAGACGTGGTGTATATGGATTTTAGTAAGGCGTTTGATAAGGTTCACCATGGTAGGCTTCTGCAGAAAATGCAGATGTATGGGATTGGGGGTAATCTAGGTAATTGGATCAGGAATTGGCTAGCAGATAGGAGACAGAGGGTGCTGGTTCATGGTGAATATTCGTCATGGATTTCGGTTACGAGTGGTGTGCCTCAGGGATCTGTTTTGGGCCACTGCTGTTCGTAATTTTTATTAATGATCTGGATGAGGGTATAGTTGGGTGGATTAGTAAGTTTGCTGATGACACCAAAGTAGGAGGTGTGGTAGATTGTGAGGAAGGATGTCATAGTTTGCAGGGTGACCTAGACAGGTTGCAGAGCTGGGCCGCGAGGTGGCGGATGGAGTTTAATGCGGAGAAGTGTGAGGTAATTCATTTCGGTAGGAGTAACAGATGTGTTGAGTATAGGGCTAACGGGAGGACTTTGAATAGTATGGAGGAGCAGAGGGATTTAGGTGTATGTGTACATAGATCCCTGAAAGTTGGGAATCAAGTAGATAAGGTTGTTAAGAAGGCATACGGTGTCTTGGCGTTTATTGGTAGGGGGATTGAATTTAGGAGTCGCAGCGTCATGTTACAACTGTACACAACTCTGGTGCGGCCGCACTTGGAGTACTGTGTGCAGTTCTGGTCCCCACATTACAGGAAGGACGTGGAAGCTTTGGAGAGTTTACCAGGATGTTGCCTGGTATGGAGGGGAGGTCCTATGAGGAGAGACTGTGGGATTTGGGGTTGTTTTCGCTGGAAAGAAGGAGGCTAAGAGGGGATCTTATTGAAACATATAAGATGATTAGAGGTTTAGATAGGGTGGATAGTGATAGCCTTTTTCCTCGGATGGAGAAAGCTAGCACGAGGGGCCATGGCTTTAAATTAAGGGGTGGTAGTTATAGAACATAGAACAAAAAACATAGAACATTACAGCGCAGAACAGGCCCTTCGGCCCACGATGTTGCGCCGACCAGTTTTTTAAAAAAAAACACTGACCCACGAATCTAAACCAATCCCTTTTCGTCCATAAACCTATCCACAGATCTCTTAAACGCCCCCAAACTAGGCGCATTTACAACCGCAGCAGGCAGGGCATTCCAATCCCTCACCACCCTCTGGGTAAAGAACCTACCCCTGACATCCGTCCTATAACTACCCCCCGTTAATTTAAAGCATGCCCCCTTGTGCTAGCTTTCTCCATCCGAGGAAAAAGGCTATCACTGTCCACCCTATCTAAACCTCTAATCATCTTATATGTTTCAATAAGATCCCCTCTTAGCCGCCTTCTTTCCAGCGAAAACAACCCCAAATCCCTCAGTCTCTCCTCATAGGACCTCCCCTCCATACCAGGCAACATCCTGGTAAACCTCCTCTGCACCCTCTCCAAAGCCTCCACATCCTTCCTGTAATGTGGGGACCAGAACTGCACACAGTACTCCAAATGTTTTTATTGTGCTGAATAAAGAAAAGGTTTGAAATGTGCTTTGTACACAGCTAAGCAAACCTATGAGCGGGGATGCTTTCCAAGTGACAAAGGCCAGGCACACTCTAGTGGTCACTTCTAAGAAATGGAAATTGTTGTTTAAAGGAAAGAAACAAATTCTACCAAGGCTGTATTTGAATAGAAACATTTGATTTCTGTTTTAAAGATCTCTTGTGAGAATATTACGAGAATAAGGTCCCTCCTGACAAACTGAACAAGATACTGGATGTGTAAGGTAGGAGGTAACATTAGGGGAGAAAGGACAGTTCTGGTCGCCTTACTACCGGAAAGACGTGGAGACCCTGGAGAGAGTGCAGGATGCTGCCTGGTATGGAAGGACTGGGTTATGCGGAAAGATTGGGCAAAGTGGGACTGTTTTCCTTAGAAAGACGGAGACTGAGGGGAGATCTAATAGAGGTGTATAAGATTATGATGGGTATAGATAGAGTAAACAGTGGTAAGCTATTTCCTATGTTAGAAACACACATTACGAGGGGCCACGGGCTTAGGGTGAGAGGGCGAGGTATAATTCGGATGTTAGAGAGAGGTTTTTCACACAGAGGGTAGTGGAGGTATGGAATGCTCTGCCAAGTAAGGTGGTGGAGGCAGGCACGCTGGAGTTGTTTAAGAGTAACTTAGATAGGCACATGAGCGGGATGGAGATGGAGGGATATAGGAGACTGTTTTAAATAAGGTTCAGGAGCCTTGAGACGTCCCTGGGAATCAACTGATTCCTATGGACCTTCCAACATATTTTCTGGCTCACTTGTTTCACTTTTGAGCTTCTGGGGATTCCCTTGAATGTTTGCATAAGATGTGCATGGTACTGATATTTTTCTCATTTAATCCACAGGTGATTCGGTCCGCCTTGTTGTCCAACAAGGGGCATACACACGGTGAGATAACAGGAACACAGAATATTTACAATGTAGAAGGAGGCCATTCAGCTCATCAAGTCTGCAACACCTCTCTGAAAGAGAATTCTACCCTGTTCCAATCCCCCGCCTTATCCCTGTAACCTTCCACATTCTTTCTTTACGGATAGAATTGGGGATAGAAAGATTGAACAAATTGGGGCTCTTTTCCCTTGAAAGACAGCGACTGAGGGGGGATCTAATAGAGGTATATAAGATTATGAAGGGTATAGATAGAGCAAACAGAGGAAAGCTATTTCCTATGATAGAGGCACACAGTACAAGGGGACGTGGGCTTAAGGTGAGGGGGGAGAGGTATAACACGGATATTAGAGGGAGGTTTTTCACACAGAGGGTAGTGGGGGTATGGAATGCTCTGCCAAGTAAGGTGGTGGAGACAGGCACGCTGGAGATGTTTAAGAGTAACTTAGACAAGCACGAGTGGGTTGGAGATGGGTGGATATAGGAGATTGTTTTAAATAAGGTTCATTAGCATTGGTTCGTCCCTGGAAAGGTAAATGGATATGGTATGATAATAATTTTTTTTTCTCTTTTCATTCACAGGTTTTAAGTCGGTCCGCCTTGTTGTCCAACGAGGGGCATACACGCGATGGGTCGTACTGGGGCTGCTCTTGGTTGTTCGAGATTGGCCTAGTGCCTAGTGGCGAAAAACTGCAGCAGGCGACGGTGCAGAGGGACCTCGGGGTCCTTGTGCATGAGTCGCAAAAACCCAGCTTGCAGGTGCAGCAGGTGGTCAGGAAGGCGAATGGGATGCTGGCCTTCATAGTGAGGGAGATTGAATATAAAAGTAGGGAGGTCTTGCTGCAGCTGTATAGGGCATTGGTGAGGCCGCAGCTGGAGTACTGTGTGCACTTTTGGTCGCCGCACCTGCGCAAAGATATTTTGGCCTTGGAGGGAGTGCAGAGGAGGTTTACTAGGCTGATACCAGAGTTGAGGGGGTTGAGCTATGAGGAGAGGCTGAATAAACTGGGCTTGTACTCGTTAGAGTTTAGAAGAATGAGGGGAGATCTCATTGAGACGTATAAGATGATGAATGGGATGGATAGGATAGAGGTGGAGAGACTCTTCCCGCTCAAAAAAGACAGTAGGACTAGGGGGCACAGCCTCAAGATAAAAGGGGGGGCGGTTTAGATCGGAGTTGAGGAGGAACTTCTTCACTCAAAGGGTGGTGAATCTCTGGAATTCTCTGCCCGTTGAAATGGTGGAGGCTGCCTCGCTAAATATTTTTAAGACGCGGGTTGATGGGTTTTTGATAAGAGAAGGGATTAAGGGTTATGGGGAGAGGGCGGGAAGGTGGAACTGAGCCACGACAGATCAGCCATGATCTTATTGAATGGCGGGGCAGGCTCGAAGGGCTAGATGGCCGACTCCTACTCCTATTTCTTATGTTCTTATGTTTACTATCAAATAAATCAGTTGGACTTAAACCTGGTGTTGTCAGACATCATTGTCTTCTGTACACATAGCAGGAGGAGAATGTGCAAGAAAAACAGTGTCGCAGCAAAGAGAGAGAAAGTGTACATGTGTGGGAGTGAGGGTGAAAAGGATGTTTGTTGAGTGGTGAATGTGAGTGTGAGGTGGGTGGGTTTGAGCAGCCTGTGGTGGCAGCAAAAGCCTACTGCACCTGGTATTCCCAGGCAGTCTCCCATCCAAGTACTAACCAGGCCTGAGTCTGCTTAGCTTCCGAGATCAGACGAGATCGGGCATTTTCAGACTAGTATGGCCATAGGCATTTGCTGCTCTGCTTTCTGCCCACTTAAAGGCACTGACACCTTCTTGCCATTTCTCAAATCAGGATGCATGGAAGGAATTCTTTTCCTTCTGCCGCACTCACATTGCTTTCTCTCTTAGCCCTTTGCCTCCCAACTCAACATTTCACGGGGCCCCTCACCTCTGCAAGCAGTTACTCAACACACATTTTAACTCCCCGCGCTCTCTCTCACTTCCTCCTCCCCTGCACAACGGCAAAGGGGGTCGAGGCAGGCGGAGGAGGGGAGCAAGGAGACAAAATTGTCAGGCACTCGGCTACGGCAGCAGAGAGGCCAGACCGGGGGGTGGGGGGGGGTGGGGGGGGACAAACAAATAGAGACAGAGCAGCAACCCTTGTGGACAACTCGCAGGGCGTCACTCTGACACACACAATGCAGTGGGTTATTTGTAAAGCTGGATGCTCGAGAAATGTGCACAAAACCCAATTTTCTCAACTCCATCTTCTCTTTCTGCTCAGGATATGTTGAGGCGCAGTAGGAGAGAGAAGACAAGAGTTGGCGGGGGGGGGGGGGGGGGGTCAGCCTCACCTCTGACATTAAAGAGTGGGGAGGGGGGAAGCTCAGCGGGCTGGAGAGGAACAAGGCCAAGCCTGCGGAGATGTCAGTGGGCATCTCAAGGAGCATCCACACTTCACAGAGAAAGCTAAGGTTCATGCAGGTTGGGGGCAGCTCATTCCGCCACTCACTCTCTCCTCTCTCACTCACAGGTGCCACAGGAAGAGGGCAAGGGAAGGTGAGGAGATCCTGTCCAGTAGTCACTCCAGCCCACACAGAAGAGGAAAGAAAGGGAACTTGAATAGGTGTCACACCAATCACCTGAATCCTCCACCCCTGCGGAGACACGCACCTCGGTGGGCACAAGATGTAATTCAGGTTGGGTCTCACATTCTGACGGTTCACATTCGAATGTTCGACAGAGGAATAACATATCAGTTTGTTTTTTACCTTCAGCAAGTTTATTCTGCATCCAACTCAGCAGCAATACAAACTCCATATATAAAGAAAAATCCCCACAGTTCCAGCTGTGTCCATTTCCACTCTTTTGAAAGTTGAGCCAATAACCATTACTTGTCTTTAGCAAGGCAATTTGCTCAACAATGTAATTGTCACAGCACACACTTACTGACACATTGACAATTTTGATTTGATTTATTATGGCTTATTAGGGCAGCACAGTAAAAAGTCTGACGACACCAGGTTTCAGTCCAACCGATTTATTTGATAGTAAACTCACAAGCTTTCGGGGTTTGTCCCTTCGTCAGGTGAATGGAGAGTTCTGGCCTCAGACAGAGCATATAAAGCACAGACAGTTTACAGATTACTGATTAGAATGTGAATCCTTACACCTAACCTGCTGTTCAAGTCTTAAAGTGGCTGACAATGTGAGTGGAAGGAGCACTGATCACAGGTTAAAGAGATGTGTATTGTCTCCAGACAGTACAGTAAGTGAGGTTTTGCAAACCCAGGCAAGTCACGGGGGTTACAGATAGTGTGACATGAACCCAAGATCCCTGTTGAGACCGTCCTCAGGTGTGCGGAACTTGGCTATCAACATATCCACATCATTAGTAGGGCGGCACAGCACCACAGTGGGTTAGCACTGCTGCTTCACAGCTCCAGGGACCTGGGTTCAATTCCCGGCTCGGGTCACTGTCTGTGTGGAGTTTGCACATTCTCCCTGTGTCTGAGTGGGTTTCCTCCAGGTGCTCCAGTTTCCTCCCACAATCCAAAGATGTTAGGTTGATTGGCCGTGCCCCTTAATGTCCTGGGATATGTAGGCTAGAGGGGTAAATGTGTGGGGTTGTAGAGACAGGGTCTGGGATGCAATTGTTGTTGGTAAAGACTGATGGGCCAAATGGCCTCCTCCTGCACTGTAGGGTTTCTATAAAGAAATTCACTTAACCATTCACATCAAATGTCATCGTCTGCTTAGAAATAAGAGGCCCAGGTGAACTCACTGGCATGGCGGGTTCCGATGGGATCTCCTCACAACTTAGGGCTGTGGGAGGAAACCCACACAGAAATGGGGAGAATGTGCAGACTCCACACAGACAGTCGCCCAAGATGGGGGGATTGAACCTGGATCTTCTGTGTCTGTGAGGCAGCAGTGCTGACCACTGTGCCACCATGCTGCCCCACAGCAGTTAGCAATGCTGCCTCACGGCGCTAGGGACCTGGCTACAATTCCGAGCATGGGCCACTGCCCTCGTAGAGCTTGCACATTCTCCCTGTGTCTGCGTGGGTTTTCTCCGGGAGCTCCGGTTGCCTCCCACAGTCCAAAGATGTGTGGGTTGGGTGGACTGGCTGTGCTAAATTGCCCCTCTGTATCAGGGGAACTAGCTTGGGTAAATGCACGGGGTTATGGGGATAGGGCCTGGGTGGGACTTGATGGGCCGAATGGCCTCCTTCTCTACTGTAGGATTCTATGGTTCACTGAAGAATGAGTATCAGACGTTATCACAAGTTTTCTTTGGAAAACAATAACGTATCTTTGGGGCTTTTAATTTGGATACAGTGAGAGAGGGGTAGTTTTATCTCAGGAACAGCAATTGCAATTCTAAGCACTGGGTTGGAAACCTCTTCCAAAGCTTAAAGATTCGGGGTTCGGTTCCCACTTCAAAAGTTATAGAACATAGAACATTACAGCGCAGAACAGGCCCTTCGGCCCACGATGTTGCGCCGACCAGTTAAAAAGCAATGACCCTCTAACCTAAACCAATCCCTTTCCATCCATAAACCTATCCACGGATCTCTTAAACGCCCCCAAACTAGGCGCATTTACAACTGCAGCAGGCAGGGCATTCCAATCCCTCACCACCCTCTGGGTAAAGAACCTACCCCTGACATCCGTCCTATATTGTTCCTGAGGAGCAGTATCCAGACGCAGCGATTTTTGAGCGTGTGAAGTGGCAGCCAGAAAGGTGCATTTAACATAGAACATAGAACATTACAGCACAAACAGGCCCTTCGGCCCTCGAGTTGCGCCGATCGCATCAACCCCACCAATCTATAGACCTATCTAAAACCCCCAATCCCATTAAACCCCATATACTCATCCAGAAGTCTTTTAAAAGACCCCAGCGAGTTCGCCTCCACCACCGACGACGGCAGCCGATTCCATTCACTCATTTTTCTGTTTATTTTGTTTAACGGTTTATTTCTAGTTTAAGTCGCGAGTTTTTTCGGCGTTTTTTAAAAAATTAGTTAGAAACCGGAAGTCGTCACTAGGACGCTTACCGGTAGTTGTAGTTTTTTTTTTCTTGAGCCCCTAATCCTATAAATTAGCGCAGAGAGGATACCCGATCCTCTACACTGGTAGAGAATCCCACCCTCCCACCTCCTCTAACCTAAATTATAAGTGTGGGAAAGTTTTTTTTTGTTTTTTTTTCTGCTGGTAATTGTTTCAGGGATGGCAGTTCAGGCAGTGTGCTGCATCTCCTGTGGGATGTATGTGGTGAGGGACTCCAGTAGTGTTTCAGGGGATTTTACTTGTAAGAAGTGTGTTAGATTGAAGCTTCTGGAGGAGCGTGTAAAGGAGCTGGAGGTGGAATTAGAGGAACTCCGCATAATTCGGGAGGCAGAGGTGGACATTGATAGGAGTTATAAGATGGTCACTCCTAGAAATCAGTCTTGGGTCACTGCCAAGAGGAGGGGAAAGAAGCAAGTGGGGGGTCAATCCCCTGGGGCTGTTCCCCTCCAAAATAGGTTTTCGGTCCTGGAGGCTACAGTTGAGGAGGAATCAACTGGGGATAGCCAAAGGGAGCAGGTCTCTGAGGGTGAGCCTATTGTAAAAGCTCAGGTGGTTAGGGGATGCAAAAGATTGGGCCTCGTGATTGGGGACACCACAGTCAAGAGGACGGATAGGAGAGTCGGTAGTAATGGTAGGGACTCAGGGCTGGTGTGTTGCCTACCAGGGGCTGGGGTCCGGGATGTATCAGAGAGGATATTCAAGACTCTGAGGGAAGAGGGAGATCAACCCCAAGTTATAATTCATGTGGGGACACATGACATAGGGAGGCTAAGGGAAAGGGATATTAAGCAGAGATTCATGGAGTTGGGGTGGAAACTAAAGGCCAAGACAGACAGAGTGGTTATCTCTGGACTCTTGCCTGTGCCACGGGATAGTTTAGAGAGGAATAGAGAGAGGGAAAGTTTGAACTCGTGGCTGAGGGGATCGTGCAGGAGGGAGGGGTTCATGTACTTGAGCAATTGGGGCTCATTCTGGGGAAGGTGGGACCTCTATAAGAATGATGGTTTACACCTGAACCAGAGGGGAACAAATATCCTGGGGGGTAAATTTGTGAAGGCTATGCGGAGTGGTTTAAACTGATTCAGAGCGGGGGTGGGATCCTGAGTATAGGGGGTGAAAGTGAGGGGGGCATAGATGGGGACTGCAATACACGGCATTGTGGGGGTGGGGCGGAGCAGGGTTTGAAATGTGTATACTTTAATGCGAGGAGTATTCGCAATAAAGTGGATGAACTTGCAGCGTGGATCAGTACCTGGGACTTCGATGTTGTGGCCATTTCAGAGACATGGATAGAGCAGGGGCAGGAATGGATGTTGCAGGTCTCGGGGTACAAATGGGGTACAAGTCGGAGTAGACAAGGAGGTAGAAGGGGGGGTGGGGTAGCATTATTGGTCAAGGACTGTATCACAGTGTCAGAGAGGAAGTTTGATGAGGACTTGTCTGTTGAGGTAGTATGGGCAGAGATTAGAAATAGGAGAGGAGAGGTCACCCTGCTGGGAGTCTTTTATAGACCTCCAAAAAGTTCTAGAGAGGTTGAGGAAAGGATTGCGGAGACGATCCTGGTTAGGAGTGAAAGTAATAGGGTAATTGTCATGGGGGATTTTAACTTTACTAATATTGACTGGAATTGCTATAGCTCTAGCTCGTTAGAGAGGTCAGTTTTTGTTCAAAGTGTGCAGGAAGGTTTTTTGACTCAGTATGTAGATAGGCCAAGTAGAGGTGAGGCTATATTGGATTTGGTGCTGGGTAATGAGCCAGACCAGGTGCTAGACTTGGAAATTGGTGTGCATTTCGGTGATAGTGACCACAATTCGGTTACGTTCACCTTAGTGATGGAAAGGGATAGGCATGAACCTCGGGTCACTAGTTTTAGCTGGGGGAAGTCTAATTATGAGGCTATTAGGAGAGAATTAGGAAGCATAGGTTGGACTAGGAGATTACAGGGAATGGGAACGTCTGAAATGTGGAGTTTTTTCAAGGAGCAGCTACTGCGGGTCTGTGATAGGTATGTCCCTGTCAGGCAAGGAGGATTTGGTAGGGCTAGGGAACCGTGGTGTACTAAAAAAGTTGATTCGTTGGTTAGGAAGAAAAAGGAGGCTTATGTTCAGATGAGGCTTGAGGGCTCAGGTAGTGCATTAGAAAGCTTTAGATTGGCTAGGAGGGAGTTGAAGAGGGAGTTAAGAAGGGCTAAAAGAGGACATGAGATGACTTTGGCTGATAGGATTAAGGAGAATCCTAAGGCGTTCTATAGGTATGTCAAGAACAGAAGGTTGGTTAGGGCAAGATTAGGGCCAGTTACAGACAGTAGAGGGAAGTTGTCTGTGGAACCGGAAGAGATTGGAGAGGCATTGAACCAATATTTCTCTTCGGTGTTCACGCAGGGGGACATGAATGTAGCTGAGGAGGACACTGGGGTGCAGGGGTGTAAAATAGAAAATATTGCAGTTGATACCGAGGATATGCTGGATATTCTAGAGGGCTTGAAGATAGATAAGTCCCCTGGTCCGGACGGGATTTACCCTAGGATTCTCTGGGAGGCTAGAGAGGTGATTGCAGAGCCTCTGGCTCTGATCTTCAGGTCATCGTTGGTCTCTGGTATAGTACCGGAAGATTGGAGGACAGCGAATGTTGTCCCATTGTTTAAGAAGGGGAACAGAGACTTCCCTGGGAATTATAGACCGGTGAGTCTTACTTCTGTTGTGGGCAAGGTTTTAGAAAGAATTATTAGGGATAGGAATTATAGTTATTTGGAGAGTAATGAATTGATTGGAGATAGTCAGCATGGTTTTGTAGCGGGTAGATCGTGCCTTACTAACCTTATTGAGTTCTTTGAGAACGTGACCAAAGAGGTGGATAGGGGTAAGGCAGTTGACGTGGTATATATGGATTTTAGTAAGGCGTTTGATAAATTTCACCATGGTAGGCTTCTGCAGAAAATGCAGATGTATGGGATTGGGGGTAATCTAGGTACTTGGATCAGGAATTGGCTAGCAGATAGGAGACAGAGGGTGGTGGTTGATGGTGAATATTCGTCATGGAGTTTGGTTACGAGTGGTGTGCCTCAGGGATCTGTTTTGGGGCCACTGCTGTTTGTAATTTTTATTAATGATCTGGATGAGGGTATAGTTGGGTGGATTAGTAAGTTTGCTGATGACACCAAAGTAGGAGGTGTGGTAGATTGTGAGGAAGGGTGTCATAGTTTGCAGGGTGACCTAGACAGGTTGCAGAGCTGGGCCGCGAGGTGGCGGATGGAGTTTAATGCGGAGAAGTGTGAGGTAATTCATTTCGGTAGGAGTAACAGATGTGTTGAGTATAGGGCTAACGGGAGGACTTTGAATAGTGTGGAGGAGCAGAGGGATCTAGGTGTATGTGTACATAGATCCCTGAACGTTGGGAATCAAGTAGATAAGGTTGTTAAGAAGGCATACGGTGTCTTGGCGTTTATTGGTAGGGGGATTGAATTTAGGAGTCGCAGCGTCATGTTGCAACTGTACAAAACTCTGGTGCGGCCGTACTTGGAGTACTGTGTGCAGTTCTGGTCCCCACGTTATAGGAAGGATGTGGAGGCTTTGGAGAGGGTGCAGAGGAGGTTTAGCAGGATGTTGCCTGGTATGGTGGGGAGGTCCTATGAGGAGAGACTGAGAGATTTCGGGTTGTTTTCGCTGGAAAGAAGGAGGCTAAGAGGGGATCTTATTGAAACATATAAGATGATTAGAGGTTTAGATAGGGTGGATAGTGATAGCCTTTTTCCTCAGATGGAGAAAGCTAGCACGAGGGGGCATGGCTTTAAATTAAGGGGGGGTAATTATAGGACGGATGTCAGGGGTAGGTTCTTTACCCAGAGGGTGGTGAGGGATTGGAATGCCCTGCCTGCTGCGGTTGTAAATGCACCTAGTTTGGGGGCGTTTAAGAGATCCGTGGATAGGTTTATGGACGAAAAGGGATTGGTTTAGATTAGTGGGTCAGTGTTTTTTTTTAAAAAAACTGGTCGGCGCAACATCGTGGGCCGAAGGGCCTGTTCTGCGCTGTAATGTTCTATGTTTTTTGTTCTATGTTCTATAACTACCACCCCTTAATTTAAAGCCATGCCCCCTCGTGCTAGCTTTCTCCATCCGAGGAAAAAGGCTATCACTGTCCACCCTATCTAAACCTCTAATCATCTTATATGTTTCAATAAGATCCCCTCTTAGCCGCCTTCTTTCCAACGAAAACAACCCCAAATCTCTCAGTCTCTCCTCATAGGACCTCCCCTCCATACCAGGCAACATCCTGGTAAACCTCCTCTGCACCCTCTCCAAAGCCTCCACATCCTTCCTGAAATGTGGGGACCAGAACTGCACACAATGCTCCAAATGTTTTTATTGTGCTGAATAAAAAAAAGGTTTGAAATGTGCTTTGTACACAGCTCAGCAAACCTATGAGCGGGGATGCTTTCCAAGTGACAAAGGCCAGGCACACTCTAGTGGTCACTTCTAAGAAATGAAAATTGTTGTTTAAAGGAAAGAAACAAATTCTACCAAGGCTGTATTTGAATAGAAACATTTGATTTCTGTTTTAAAGATCTCTTGTGAGAATATTACGAGAATAAGGTCCCTCCTGACAAACTGAACAAGATACTGGATGTGTAAGGTAGGAGGTAACATTAGGGGAGAAAGGACAGTTCTGGTCGCCTTACTACCGGAAAGACATGGAGACCAACTGTAGCCTCCAGGACCGAAAACCTATTTTGGAGGGGAACAGCCCCAGGGGATTGACCCCCCACTTGCTTCTTTCCCCTCCTCTTGGCAGTGACCCAAGACTGATTTCTAGGAGTGACCATCTCCTTATAACTCCTATCAATGTCCACCTCTGCATCCCGAATTTTACGGAGTTCCTCTACTTCCACCTCCAGCTCCTTTACACGCTCCTCCAGAAGCTTCAATCTAACACACTTCTTACAAGTAAAATCCCCTGAAACACTACTGGAGTCCCTCACCACATACATCCCACAGGAGATGCAGCACACTGCCTGAACTGCCATCCCTGAAACAATTACCAGCAGAAAACAAAACAAAAAAAAACTTCCCCCACACTTATAATTTAGGTTAGAGGAGGTAGGAGGGTGGGATTCTCTACCAGTGTAGAGGATCACGTATCCTCTCTGCGCTAATTTATAGGATTAGGGGCTCAAGAAAAAAAAACTACAACTACCGGTAAGCGTCCTAGTGACGACTTCCGGTTTCTAACTAATTTTTAAAAAAACACCGAAAAAACTCGCGACTTAAACTAGAAATAAACAGTTAAACAAAATAAACAGAAAAATGCACCTTTCTTGCTGCCACTTCACACGCCCAAAAATCGCTGCGTCTGGATACTGCTCCTCAGGAACAATATAGGACGGATGTCAGGGGTAGGTTCTTTACCCAGAGGGTGGTGAGGGTCTGGAATGCCCTGCCTGCTGCAGTTGTAAATGCACCTAGTTTGGGGGCGTTTAAGAGATCCGTGGATAGGTTTATGGATGGAAAGGGATTGGTTTAGGTTAGAGGGTCATTGCTTTTTAACTGGTCGGCGCAACATCGTGGGCCGAAGGGCCTGTTCTGCGCTGTAATGTTCTATGTTCTATGTTCTATAACCCTGGTGAGAGTGCAGAGGAGGTTTACCAGGATGCTGCCTGGTATGGAAGGACTGGGTTATGCGGAAAGATTGGGCAAAGTGGGGCTGTTTTCCTTAGAAAGACGGAGACTGAGGGGAGATCTAATAGAGGTGTATAAGATTATGATGGGTATAGATAGAGTAAACAGTGGTAAGCTGTTTCCTATGTTAGAAACACACATTACGAGGGGCCACGGGCTTAGGGTGAGGGGGGCACGAGGTATAATTCGGATGTTAGAGAGAGGTTTTTCACACAGAGGGTAGTGGAGGTATGGAATGCTCTGCCAAGTAAGGTGGTGGAGGCAGGCACGCTGGAGTTGTTTAAGAGTAATTTAGATAGGCACATGAGCGGGATGGAGATGGAGGGATATCGGAGACTGTTTTAAATAAGGTTCAGGAGCCTTAGGACATCCTTGGGAATCAACTGATTCCTATGGACCTTCCAACATATTTTCTGGCTCACTTGTTTCACTTTTGAGCTTCTGGGGATTCCCTTGAATGTTTGCATAAGATGTGCATGGTACTGATATTTTTCTCATTTAATCCACAGGTGATTCGGTCCGCCTTGTTGTCCAACAAGGGGCATACACACGGTGAGATAACAGGAACACAGAATATTTACAATGTAGAAGGAGGCCATTCAGCTCATCAAGTCTGCAACACCTCTCTGAAAGAGAATTCTACCCTGTTCCAATCCCCCGCCTTATCCCTGTAACCTTCCACATTCTTTCTTTACGGATAGAATTGGGGATAGAAAGATTGAACAAATTGGGGCTCTTTTCCCTTGAAAGACAGCGACTGAGGGGGGATCTAATAGAGGTATATAAGATTATGAAGGGTATAGATAGAGCAAACAGAGGAAAGCTATTTCCTATGATAGAGGCACACAGTACAAGGGGACATGGGCTTAAGGTGAGGGGGGAGAGGTATAACACGGATATTAGAGGGAGGTTTTTCACACAGAGGGTAGTGGGGGTATGGAATGCTCTGCCAAATAAGGTGGTGGAGGCAGGCACACTGGAGATGTTTAAGAGTAACTTAGACAAGCACGAGTGGGTTGGAGATGGGTGGATATAGGAGATTGTTTTAAATAAGGTTCATTAGCATCGGTTCGTCCCTGGAAAGGTAAATGGATATGGAATGATAATAATTTTTTTTTCTCTTTTCATTCACAGGTTTTAAGTCGGTCCGCCTTGTTGTCCAACGAGGGGCATACACGCGATGGGTCGTACTTGGGCTGCTCTCGGTTGTTCGAGATTGGCCTAGTGCCTAGTGGCGAAAAACTGCAGCAGGCGACGGTGCAGAGGGACCTCGGGGTCCTTGTGCATGAGTCGCAAAAACCCAGCTTGCAGGTGCAGCAGGTGGTCAGGAAGGCGAATGGGATGCTGGCCTTCATAGCGAGGGGGATTGAATATAAAAGTAGGGAGGTCTTGCTGCAGCTGTATAGGGCATTGGTGAGGCCGCAGCTGGAGTACTGTGTGCACTTTTGGGCGCCGCACCTGCGCAAAGATATTTTGGCCTTGGAGGGAGTGCAGAGGAGGTTTACTAGGCTGATACCAGAGTTGAGGGGGTTGAGCTATGAGGAGAGGCTGAATAAACTGGGCTTGTACTCGTTAGAGTTTAGAAGAATGAGGGAGATCTCATTGAGACGTATAAGATGATGAATGGGATGGATAGGATAGAGGTGGAGAGACTCTTCCCGCTCAAAAAAGACAGTAGGACTAGGGGGCACAGCCTCAAGAGAAAAGGGGGGGCGGTTTAGATCGGAGTTGAGGAGGAACTTCTTCACTCAAAGGGTGGTGAATTCCAGAGAATTCTCTGGAATTCTCTGCCCGTTGAAGTGGTGGAGGCTGCCTCGCTAAATATTTTTAAGACGCGGGTTGATGGGTTTTTGATAAGAGAAGGGATTAAGGGTTATGGGGAGAGGGCGGGAAGGTGGAACTGAGCCACGACAGATCAGCCATGATCTTATTGAATGGCGGGGCAGGCTCGAAGGGCTAGATGGCCTACTCCTACTCCTATTTCTTATGTTCTTATGTTTACTATCAAATAAATCGGTTGGACTGAAACCTGGTGTTGTCAGACATCATTGTCTTGTCTACACGTAGCAGGAGGAGAATGTGCAAGAAAAACAGTGTCGCAGCAAAGAGAGAGAAAGTGTACATGTGTGGGAGTGAGGGTGTAAAGAATGTTTGTTGAGTGTTGAATGTGAGTGTGAGGGGGGTGGGTTTGAGCAGCCTCTGACGGCAGCAAAAGCCTACTGCACCTGGTATTCCCAGGCAGTCTCCCATCCAAGTACTAACCAGGCCTGAGTCTGCTTAGCTTCCGAGATCAGATGAGATTGGGCATTTTCAGACTAGTATGGCCGTAGGCATTTGCTGCTCTGCTTTCTGCCCACTTAAAGGCACTGACACCTTCTTGCCATTTCTCAAATCAGGATGCATGGAAGGAATTCTTTTCCTTCTGCCGCACTCACGTTGCTTTCTCTCTTAGCCCTTTGCCTCCCAACTCAACATTTCACGGGGCCCCTCACCTCTGCAAGCAGTTACTCAACGCACATTTTAACTCCCCGCGCTCTCTCTCACTTCCTCCTCCACTGCACAACGGCAAAGGGGGTCGAGGCAGGCGGAGGAGGGGAGCAAGGAGACAAAATTGTCAGGCACTCGGCTACGGCAGCACAGAGGCCAGACCGGGGGGTGGGGGGCGGACAAACAAACAGAGACAGAGCAGCAACCCTTGTGGACAACTCGCAGGGCGTCACTCTGACACACACAATGCAGTGGGTTATTTGCAAAGCTGGATAGAACATAGAACATAGAACATAGAACATTACAGCACAAACAGGCCCTTCGGCCCTCGAGTTGCGCCGATCACATCAACTCCACCAATCTATAGACCTACCTATAATCCCCAATCCCATTAAACCCCATATACTCATCCAGAAGTCTTTTAAAAGACCCCAGCGAGTTCGCCTCCACCACCGATGACGGCAGCCGATTCCATTCACTCACTACCCTCTGAGTGAAAAACTTACCCCTAACATCACCTCTGTACTTCCCTCCCCGCACCTTAAATCTGTGTCCTCTCGTAGCGACCATTTCAACCTGGGGAAATAGCCTCTGAGAGTCCACCCTATCTATTCCTCTCAACATTTTATAAACTTCTATCAGGTCGCCTCTCAACCTTCGCCTCTCCAGGGAAAAGAGTCCCAGTTCCCTCAACCTAACTTCATAAGGCATGCCTCCCAGTCCAGGCAACATCCTTGTAAATCTCCTCTGCACCCTTTCAATAGCTTCTACGTCTTTCCTATAATGAGGCGACCAGAAATGTGCACGAAACCCAATTTTTCTCAACTCCATCTTCTCTTTCTGCTCAGGATATGTTGAGGCGCAGTAGGAGAGAGAAGACAAGAGTTGGCGGGGGGGCGCAGGGGGGGGTCAGCCTCACCTCTGACATTGAAGAGTGGGAAGGGGGGAAGCCCAGCGGGCTGGAGTGGAACAAGGCCAAGCCTGCGGAGATGTCAGTGGGCATCTCAAGGAGCATCCACACTTCACAGAGAAAGCTAAGGTTCATGCAGGTTGGGGGCAGCTCATTCCGCCACTCACTCTCTCCTCTCTCACTCACAGGTGCCACGGGAAGAGGGCAAGGGAAGGTGAGGAGATCCTGTCCAGTAGTCACTCCAGCCCACACAGAAGAGGAAAGAAAGTGAACTTGAATAGGTGTCACACCAATCACCTGAATCCTCCACCCCTGCGGAGACACGCACCTTGGTGGGCACAAGATGTAATTCAGGTTGGGTCTCACATTCTGAGGGTCGCTGTTAATGTTCGACAGAGGAATAACATATCAGTTTGTTTTTTACCTTCAGCAAGTTTATTCTGCATCCAACTCAGCAGCAATACAAACTCCATATATAAAGAAAAATCCCCACAGTTCCAGCTGTGTCCATTTCCACTCTTTTGAAAGTTGAGCCAATAACCATTACTTGTCTTTAGCAAGGCAATTTGCTCAACAATGTAATTGTCACAGCACACACTTACTGATACATTGACAATTTTGATTTGATTTATTATGGCTTATTAGGGCAGCACAGTAAAAAGTCTGACGACACCAGGTTTCAGTCCAACCGATTTATTTGATAGTAAACTCACAAGCTTTCGGGGTTTGTCCCTTCGTCAGGTGAATGGAGAGTTCTGGCCTCAGACAGAGCATATAAAGCACAGACAGTTTACAGATTACTGATTAGAATGTGAATCTTTACACCTAACCTGTTATTCAAGTCTTAAAGTGGCTGACAATGTGAGTGGAAGGAGCACTGATCACAGGTTAAAGAGATGTGTATTGTCTCCAGACAGTACAGTAAGTGAGGTTTTGCAAACCCAGGCAAGTCACGGGGGTTACAGATAGTGCGACATGAACCCAAGATCCCTGTTGAGACCGTCCTCAGGTGTGCGGAACTAGGCTATCAACATATCCACATCATTAGTAGGGCGGCACAGCACCACAGTGGGTTAGCACTGCTGCTTCACAGCTCCAGGGACCTGGGTTCAATTCCTGGCTCGGGTCACTGTCTGTGTGGAGTTTGCACATTCTCCCTGTGTCTGAGTGGGTTTCCTCCGGGTGCTCCGGTTTCCTCCCACAGTCCAAAGATGTTAGGTTGATTGGCCATGCCCCTTAATGTCCTGGGATATGTAGGCTAGAGGGGTAAATGTGTGGGGTTGTAGAGACAGGGTCTGGGATGCAATTGTTGTTGGTAAAGACTGATGGGCCAAATGGCCTCCTCCTGCACTGTAGGGTTTCTATAAAGAAATTCACTTAACCATTCACATCAAATGTCATCGTCTGCTTAGAAATAAGAGGCCCAGGTGAACTCACTGGCATGGCGGGTTCCGATGGGATCTCCTCACAACTTAGGGCTGTGGGAGGAAACCCACACAGAAATGGGGAGAATGTGCAGACTCCACACAGACAGTCGCCCAAGATGGGGGGATTGAACCTGGATCTTCTGTGTCTGTGAGGCAGCAGTGCTGACCACTGTGCCACCATGCTGCCCCACAGCAGTTAGCAGTGCAGCCTCACGGCTCTAGGGACCTGGCTACAATTCCGAGCATGGGCCACTGCCCTCGTAGCGCTTGCACATTCTCCCTGTGTCTGCGTGGGTTTTCTCCAGGAGCTCCGGTTGCCTCCCACAGTCCAAAGATGTGTGGGTTGGGTGGACTGGCTGTGCTAAGTTGCCCCTCTGTATCAGGGGAACTAGCTTGGGTAAATGCACGTGGTTATGGGGATAGGGCCTGGGTGGGACTTGATGGGCCGAATGGCCTCCTTCTCTACTGTAGGATTCTATGGTTCACTGAAGAATGAGTATCAGACGTTATCACAAGTTTTCTTTGGAAAACAATAACGTATCTTTGGGGCTTTTAATTTGGATACAGTGAGAGAGGGGTAGTTTTATCTCGGGAACAGCAATTGCAATTCTGAGCACTGGGTTGGAAACCTCTTCCAAAGCTTAAAGATTCGGGGTTCGGTTCCCACTTCAAAAGTTATAGAACATAGAACATTACAGCGCAGAACAGGCCCTTCGGCCCACGATGTTGCGCCGACCAGTTAAAAAGCAATGACCCTCTAACCTAAACCAATCCCTTTCCATCCATAAACCTATCTACAGATCTCTTAAACGCCCCCAAACTAGGTGCATTTACAACTGCAGCTGGCAGGGCATTCCAATCCCTCACCACCCTCTGGGTAAAGAACCTACCCCTGACATCAGTCCTATTTGTTCCTGAGGAGCAGTATCCAGACGCAGCGATTTTTGGGCGTGTGAAGTGGCAGCAAGAAAGGTGCATTTTTCTGTATATTTTGTTTAACTGTTTATTTCTAGTTTAAGTCGCGAGTTTTTTCGGTGTTTTTTTAAAAATTAGTTAGAAACCGGAAGTCGTAACTAGGACGCTTACCGGTAGTTGTAGTTTTTTTTTCTTGAGCCCCTAATCCTATAAATTAGCGCAGAGAGGATACCCGATCCTCTACACTGGTAGAGAATCCCACCCTCCCACCTCCTCTAACCTAAATTATAAGTGTGGGAAAGTTTTTTTTCTGCTGGTAATTGTTTCAGGGATGGCAGTTCAGGCAGTGTGCTGCATCTCCTGTGGGATGTATGTGGTGAGGGACTCCAGTAGTGTTTCAGGGGATTTTACTTGTAAGAAGTGTGTTAGATTGAAGCTTCTGGAGGAGCGTGTAAAGGAGCTGGAGGTGGAATTAGAGGAACTCTGCATAATTCGGGATGCAGAGGTGGACATTGATAGGAGTTATAACGAGATGGTCACTCCTAGAAATCAGTCTTGGGTCACTGCCAAGAGGAGGGGAAAGAAGCAAGTGGGGGGTCAATCCCCTGGGGCTGTTCCCCTCCAAAATAGGTTTTCGGTCCTGGAGGCTACAGTTGAGGAGGAATCAACTGGGGATAGCCAAAGGGAGCAGGTCTCTGGGGCTGAGCCTATTGTAAAAGCTCAGGTGGTTAGGGGATGCAAAAGATTGGGCCTCGTGATTGGGGACTCCACCGTTAAGGGGACGGATAGGAGAGTCGGTAGTAATGGTAGGGACTCAGGGCTGGTGTGTTGCCTACCAGGGGCTGGGGTCTGGGATGTATCAGAGAGGATATTCAAGACTCTTAGGGGAGAGGGAGATCAACCTGAAGTTATAGTTCATGTGGGGACACATGACATAGGGAGGCTAAGGGAAGGGGATATTAAGCAGAGATTCATGGAGTTGGGGTGGAAACTAAAGGCCAAGTCAGACAGAGTGGTTATCTCTGGACTCATGCCCGTGCCACGGGATAGTTTAGAGAGGAATAGAGAGAGGGAAAGTTTGAACTTGTGGCTGAGGGGATGGTGCAGGAGGGAGGGGTTCAAGTACTTGAGCAATTGGGGCTCATTCTGGGGAAGGTGGGACCTCTATAAGAGTGATGGTTTACACCTGAACCAGAGGGGAACAAATATCCTGGGGGGGTAAATTTGTGAAGGCTATGCAGAGTGGTTTAAACTGATTCAGAGGGGGGGGTGGGATCCTGAGTAGAGGGGGTGAAAGTGAGGGGGGCATAGATGGGGACGGCAATACACGGCATTGTGGGGGTGGGGCGGAGCAGGGTTTGAAATGCGTATACTTTAATGCGAGGAGTATTCGCAATAAAGTGGATGAACTTGCAGCGTGGATCAGTACCTGGGACTTTGATGTTGTGGCCAATTCAGAGACATGGATAGAGCAGGGGCAGGAATGGATGTTGCAGGTCCCGGGGTACAAATGTTTTAGTCGGAGCAGAGAAGGAGGTAGAAGGGGGGTGGGGTAGCATTATTGGTCAAGGACTGTATCACTGTGTCAGAGAGGAAGTTTGATGAGGACTTGTCTGTTGAGGTAGTATGGGCAGAGATTAGAAATAGGAGAGGAGAGGTCACCCTGCTGGGAGTCTTTTATAGACCTCCAAAAAGTTCTAGAGAGGTTGAGGAAAGGATTGCGGAGACGATCCTGGCTAGGAGTGAAAGTAATAGGGTAATTGTCATGGGGGACTTTAACTTTACTAATATTAATTGGAATTGCTATAGCTCTAGCTCGTTAGAGGGGTCAGTTTTTGTTCAAAGTGTGCAGGAAGGTTTTTTGACTCAGTATGTAGATAGGTCAACTAGAGGTGAGGCTATATTGGATTTGGTGCTGGGTAATGAGCCAGACCAGGTGCTAGACTTGGAAGTTGGTGTGCATTTCGGTGATAGTGACCACAATTCGGTTACGTTCACCTTAGTGATGGAAAGGGATAGGCATGAACCTCGGGTCAGTAGTTTTAGCTGGAGGAAGGGTAATTATGAGGCCATTAGGAGAGAATTGGGAAGCATGGGTCGGACTAGGAGATTACAGGGACTGGGAACGTCCGAACCTTTGACGTGACGCTCTGAACCTTTCAGAGGGTCACGTCAGATTCCTGTACCATAGGATCATTTGGGATGTTTCCTATGGGATGATTAATGGGGACTTTAGTCTCTCACCATTTACAATAATTTCTTTGCTTGAACTAGCCACTTCTGGATACAATAACATTTGGATACAATAACCTCCTGACTGGGTAAACTGCAGATCCATTGACTTCCCAAAAAAGTTATTACTTTGTCAAGAACAAAGCAATGTTTCATGTGTGCCTTTCTCATACAAGGTTGAAACAGCAGGACAGCTGTCTCACTAGTGACATTTGGGGGAAATCTTGCTAGAATTTGGCAATGTCCAGTGAGAAAATTGGAGAGAAACGTGCCGACAGCTCCAGTTTGATTTCTCATCAGATCTTGAGCCTCACTCTAGAATCGTAGAACCCTGCAGTGCTGAAAGAGGCCCTTCGGCCCATCGAGTCTGCACCGACCACAATCCCACCCAGGCCCTACCCCCATATCCCTACATATTATTATGGTCACGAGATGAATATCGCGCCCGCGGCGGTCCCCCCCCCCCTCTGATTCAAAGAACGAAGAACAACACAGCACGGGAAACAGGCCCTTCGGCCCAACGAGCCCGCGCCGCCATAACCTGCCCTAGCTCCACTTAATTGAGCCAATCAGTTCAGAGCTGCAAACCCTCACACCGTCCGAGGAGAGGTGCCTCGAGCTGTCCGGCGAGGAGGAAGAGTGCGCTTGGGCTGAGGGTGAAACTGGGGGCAGCAGACAAATGTGAAAATCCTCAAGATACGCTGTCATCCCTCAACTCCCTAGTGAGTAGTCAATGTTCCCCTGTGATGAGCCGATGCCCTGCTGTTGCAGGCCAACAGGCTGGACCATCCTCACGGCCACCAGACACGAGCAGGGAGAGTTCTTCGACCTCACTGTTGAAGAAGTGTCACAGCTGTCACCCACACCCGGCACCAGGTGGGGATGTCCCAGGGAACATGCACTCGGAGGGAGGCCAGGACTCTGCTGAGCCCCTGCCTGGTGATCTGCCCCTGGGCCCGGACATCCCACAGCTGCTGGGGCTGCAAAGGCAGAGTGGGAGAGGATGGCAGCCTCCCCCCACTCGGACTGCAAGATCGACTGCAAGGAGTCCCGTCACCTTCTGTGACTGAGGCCAACACTGCGAGGGTGGCATCCGCAGAGGAGACCTTGGTGCGGGGGGGTGGGGGGGGGGGGTGCACTCCATGGCAGGAGATGTCCGCAGCATGGTTCCCCTCATGACCCCCATGTCTGAAGGCACGATGGTGCATGTACTAGTGGGAATCCAGAAGTGTCAGCATCAGAGGATGGTTGGGCTTCCGTTTCTAACCTCAGCTGCCCTTGTATCCCATGGAGGACCAGCAGGTCCATCGGGCACCCAAAGGGGTGAGGATCGTCTGGGTTACAGCCTGGGCCCAGAAGACCTTGGGAGTGTCCAGCCGATTGGAGTCCCCCCTTCCTGTGAGCGACATACCTTCAGCTCCAGCAGTGAGGGCAGCTTGAGATATCCATGCTTCCTGAAAGGAGGCCGGGACCCTCAATGCCCAGTCCCCCAGGGGACGCCCGCCAAGCTCATCTCAGGCAATGTGTAGCCTCCTCCACCTATCTGCGGATCCTGGGGAAACATCTAGACGGAGTGGGAGAGTAAGAATGATAGGCACCCAGTTAGCATGGGCGAAAGCAGCGTTCAGAGGTCACCGCTGTATACAGTCACCAATAATAAATCACTCCGTTCACTCACAGACCCTCCACCTGTGAGGAAGGGGGTGAACATCACAATGAGATAAGCCCATTGTAAATCCTCATGAGGGTCTCCAGCTACAACGGGATTTGTGCCTGTGCGAGTGAGGCCGGAGAATCGCACTGGATGTTACACTCCTCGCGCTAACGCACTGACATTTCAACAGCACGCTCGTCAGTTTTGCTGTCTGTTCCATCTAATGTTGGCTCTCTCTGCTGTACCCTTCATTCGATCGTTATTGGCCCTTCCTAGTTTTATCGGCACCTTCTGTCTCCTTTCTGGTGCCCCTCCCCAGTAAGAACTCTCATAACACCAGGTTATAGTCCAACAGGTTTACTTGGTAGCACAAACGCCACTAGCTTTCGGAGTGCTGCTCCTTCGTCCCACTCACCTGACAAAGGGGCAGTGACAAATGGTCACGGGCACTCGGCCTCTGACCTTCGGGTAAGTGCTCTCCAAGGCGGCCTTCACGACACACGACAGCGCAGAGCCGCTGAGCAGAGACTGTTAGCCACGTTCCGCACACACGAGGACGGTCTCAACAGGGATCTTGGGTTCATGTCGCACTATCTGTAACCCCCGTGACTTGCCTGGGTTTGCAAAACCTCACTCACTGTACTGTCTGGGGACAATACACATCTCTTTAACCTGGGCTTAATGCTCCTTCCACACACATTGTTGGTCACTTTAAGACTTGAATAGCAGGTTAGGTGCAAAGATTCACATTCTAATCAGTAATCTGTAAACTGTCTGTGCTTTTATATGCTCTGTCTGAGGCCAGAACTCTCCATTCACCTGACGAAGAGGGGAAACCCCAAAAGCTTGTGAGTTTTTGTTTCTGTCTTCACGGTGAATAATTTGCCGGGTGTTAGCGATGGAAAGGTGGTAGGACTGGAGGGTCTTAATGACATTACTGTTACTAGAGAGGCGGTGCTCGACAGACTGGAGGGGCTGATTGTGGACAAGTCCCCAGGAACAGATGGAATGCATCCGAGGGTTCTGAAAGAAATGGCAGAGGTGATAGTGGATGCCTTGGTGGTTATTTTCCAGACGTCGCTGGATTCCGGGGAAGTGCCAGATGATTGGAAAACGACTAATGTTACGCCGTTGTTTAAGAAGGGTGCCAGGCAAAAGGCAGGGTTAGTTTAACGTCTGTGGTAGGTAAAATGTTAGAATCTGTCATTAAGGAGGAAATTGTGAGGCATCTTGAAGGGAATTGCTTGATAGAGCAGACGCAGCACGGTTTCATTAAAGGGAAGTCGTGTCTAACACATTTACTGGAGTTCTATGAGGATGTGTCTAGGGCGGTGGATAGAGGAGAGCCGGTGGATGTGGTCTTTCTAGATTTTCAGAAGGCGTTTGACAAAGTACCTCACAAGAGGTTATTGCAGAAGGTCGAGGGACATGGAGTTGGGGGTAGGGTGTTAGCGTGGATAGAGGATTGGTTGTCAAATAGGAGGCAGAGAGTGGGGTCAACGGGTGCTATTCGGATTGGCGGATGGTGACTAGTGGAGTGCCCCAGGGGTCGGTGCTGGGGCCTCAGCTTTTTACCATTTATATAGATGATCTGGAGGAGGGAACCGAGTGTAGGGTGTCAAAATTTGCTGATGACACCAAGATTGGGGGAACGGCAAATTGTGCGGAGGGTGTGGAGTGTCTGCAGAAGGATCTAGATAGGCTGTGCGAATGGGCCAGGAAATGGCAAATGGAATTTAATGTTGGCAAGTGTGAGGTGGTCCACTTTGGTAGGAAGAATGGTAGGAAGGACTATGACTTACGGGGTGAAAAACTGCAGCAGGCGACGGTGCAGAGGGACCTGGGGGTCCTTGTGCACGAGTCGCAAAAACCCAGCTTGCAGGTGCAGCAGGTGGTCAGGAAGGCGAATGGGATGCTGGCCTTCATAGTGAGGGGGATTGAATATAAAAGTAGGGAGGTCTTGCTGCAGCTGTATAGGGCATTGGTGAGGCCGCAGCTGGAGTACTGTGCGCACTTTTGGGCGCCGCACCTGCGCAAAGATATTTTGGCCTTGGAGGGAGTGCAGAGGAGGTTTACTAGGCTGATACCAGAGTTGAGGGGGTTGAGCTATGAGGAGAGGCTGAATAAACTGGGCTTGTACTCGTTAGAGTTTAGAAGAATGAGGAGAGATCTCATTGAGACGTATAAGATGATGAATGGGATGGATAGGATAGAGGTGGAGAGACTCTTCCCGCTCAAAAAAGACAGTAGGACTAGGGGGCACAGCCTCAAGATAAAAGGGGGAGCTGTTTAGATCGGAGTTGAGGAGGAACTTCTTCACTCAAAGGGTGGTGAATCTCTGGAATTCTCTGCCCGTTGAAGTGGTGGAGGCTGCCTCGCTAAATATTTTTAAGAAGCGGGTTGATGGGTTTTTGATAAGAGAGGGGATTAAGGGTTATGGGGAGAGGGCGGGAAGGTGGAACTGAGCCACGACAGATCAGCCATGATCTTATTGAATGGCGGGGCAGGCTCAAAGGGCTAGATGGCCTACTCCTGCTCCTATTTCTTCTGTTCTTATGTTTACTATCAAATAAATCAGTTGGACTTAAACCTGGCGTTGTCAGACATCATTGTCTTCTGTACATGTAGCAGGAGGAGAATGTGCAAGAAAAACAGTGTCGCAGCAAAGAGAGAGAAAGTGTACGTGTGCGGGAGTGAGGGTGAAAAGGATGTTTGTTGAGTGTTGAATGTGAGTGTGAGGGGGGTGGGTTTGAGCAGCCTGTGGTGGCAGCAAAAGCCTACTGCACCTGGTATTCCCAGGCAGTCTCCCATCCAAGTACTAACCAGGCCTGAGTCTGCTTAGTTTCCGAGATCAGACGAGATCGGGCGTTTTCAGACTAGTATGGCCGTAGGCATTTACTGCTCTCCTTTCTGCTCACTTAAAGGCACGTGTCGCTGACATCTCTATTTTTCTCACCTACATACATGTGAACTTTCTTATGAGGAATGATTGAGTTGCTTGGTCAATTTAGAAGAATGATAGCTGACCTTATGGACACATATTGCATTCTCAGGGAACCTGACAGGGTAGAGGCACACAGCTTCTTTCTCCCTGTGAGACAGTTTAGCGTTTTTGTCTCTTGCCTGTTGATGAATTTTCTTATGAGGAGAAGATTATGTCACTTGGGCCTGTCCTCATTGCAATTCAGAAGAAGCACATCTGACCTTATTGACACACATTGCATCCTTGGGGAACTTGACAGGGTTGAGGTGCACAGTTCTTTCCCCTTGTGGGAGAGGCTAGCACCAAAGGGCATCATCTTTGTGAGTCAGAAGGCACACATTTAAGAGATAAAGAAGAATTTCTTCTCTGAGGCTGTGTATCTGTGGAATTCTTTGGTGCACCGGGCTGTCCAGTTCAACTGTGACATAGATTTTTAATCGATAAGGGAACAGACAGTTATGGCGATAAGGTAGGAAGTGGAGATGAGGATTATCATATCAGATCAGTCGTGATCTCATTGAATGGCAGAGCAAATCCGATGGGCCAAATGGCCCACTTATTCTCATACGTCTTATGGTCTTTTTTAAAATTACATTGAAGGACTAATTTCCTATTGCATGTTGCAGTATTTCCCCAAATGGCCACATCGCACTATTGCCTTGAAGTTATCTTTAGCTTACTAAATCTCCCTGCATCTGATCCCTCCACCAGCCACAACCATTTTAGTTTCAAACTCGACTCTCACCAGTAGTTATGTGATTTTTATAAAACAGAATGGCACAGTCATCAGTCTATCAAGAGTCAACATTCAGAGTTGTGCACGAGTAGGGTAAATTCAGAGTTTGTCCTCTTGAATGAAAGCGTTGTTATTTTGTTTTTTCTCTCATGTCAATCAGCTGTCTTGCCTGTGTAGCAGGAAGAGAATGTGCAGCAATGCGATTGTGTGTGAGAGAGAGAGAGAAAGTGTACATGTGTGGGAGTGAGCGTGAAAAGGATGTTTGTTGAGTGTTGAATGTGAGTGTGAGGGGGGTGGGTTTGAGCAGCCTGTGGTGGCAGCAAAAGCCTACTGCACCTGGTATTCCCAGGCAGTCTCCCATCCAAGTACTAACCAGGCCTGAGTCTGCTTAGCTTCCGAGATCAGACTGGTCGCCTCACTATAGGAAAGATGTAGAAGCTATTGAAAGGGTGCAGAGGAGATTTACAAGGATGTTGCCTGGACTGGGAGGCATGCCTTATGAAGATAGGTTGAGGGAGCTGGGACTCTTTTCCCTGGAGAGGCGAAGGTTGAGAGGCGACCTGATAGAAGTTTATAAAATGTTGAGAGGAATAGATAGGGTGGACTCTCAGAGGCTATTTCCCCGGGTTGAAATGGTCGCTACGAGGGGACACAGATTTAAGGTGCGGGGAGGGAGGTACAGAGGTGATGTTAGGGGTAAGTTTTTCACTCAGAGGGTGGTGAGTGATTGGAATCGGCTGCCGTCGTCGGTGGTGGAGGCGAACTCGCTGGGGTCTTTTAAAAGACTTCTGGATGAGTATATGGGGTTTAATGGGATTGGGGGTTATAGATAGGTCTATAGATTGGTGGGGTTGATGCGATCGGCGCAACTCGAGGGCCGAAGGGCCTGTTTGTGCTGTAATGTTCTATGTTCTATGTTCTATGTTCTATCAGACGAGATCGGGCGTATTCAGACTAGTATGGCCGTAGGCATTTACTGCTCTGCTTTCTGCTCACTTAAAGGCACATGTCGCTGACATCTCTATTTTTCTTACCTACATACACATTAACTTTCTGATGAGGAATGATTGAGTTGCTTGGGCAATTTAGAAGAATGATAGCTGACCTTATGGACACACATTGCATTCTCACGGAACCTAACAGTGGGAACCACAAGTGCACACAACTTCTTTCTCCTTGTGAGACAATTTTGCACCAGAGGGCATCATCTCAGATTCAGGAAGCACACATTTAAGAGATGAAGAGGACAATGCATCTCCGTCAGAAGACAGTGCATCTTTCGCATACAGAAATGTCCACTTCAACATTGACAGATTTTTAATCAGTAAGGGAAAAGACAGTTATGGAGATAAAGTAGGAAATAAGTTGAGGATTAAGCTATGAGGAGAGGCTGAATAAACTAGGCTTGTACTCGTTAGAGTTTAGAAGAATGAGGAGAGATCTCATTGAGACGTATAAGATGATGAATGGGATGGATAGGATAGAGGTGGAGAGACTGTTCCCGCTCAGAAAGGACAGTAGGACTAGGGGGCACAGCCTCAAGATAAAGGGGGGGCGGTTTAGAACGGAGTTGAGGAGGAACTTCTTCACTCAAAGGGTGGTGAATCTCTGGAATTCTCTGCCCGTTGAAGTGGTGGAGGCTGCCTCGCTAAATATTTTTAAGAAGCGGGTTGATGGGTTTTTGATAAGAGAAGGGATTAAGGCTTATGGGGAGAGGGCAGGAAAGTGGAACTGAGCCATGACAGATCAGCCATGATCTTATTGAATGATGGGGCAGGCTCGAAGGGCTAGATAGAACATAGAACATTACAGCACAAACAGGCCCTTCGGCCCTCGAGTTGCGCCGATCACATCAACCCCACCAATCTATAGACCTATCTATAACCCCCAATCCCATTAAACCCCATATACTCATCCAGAAGTCTTTTAAAAGACCCCAGCGAGTTTGCCTCCACCACCGATGACGGCAACCGATTCCATTCACTCACCACCCTCTGAGTGAAAAACTTACCCCTAACATCACCTCTGTACTTCCCTCCCCGCACCTTAAATCTGTGTCCTCTCGTAGCGACCATTTCAACCCGGAGAAATAGCCTCTGAGAGTCCACCCTATCTATTCCTCTCAACATTTTATAAACTTCTATCAGGTCGCCTCTCAACCTTCGCCTCTCCAGGGAAAAGAGTCCCAGCTCTCTCAACCTATCTTCATAAGGCATGCCTCCCAGTCCAGGCAACATCCTTGTAAATCTCCTCTGCACCCTTTCAATAGCTTCTACGTCTTTCCTATAGTGAGGCGACCAGAAATGTGCACGAAACCCAATTTTTCTCAACTCCATCTTCTCTTTCTGCTCAGGATATGTTGAGGCGCAGTAGGAGAGAGAAGACAAGAGTTGGCGGGGCGGGGGGGGGGGGAGGGGGGGGGGTCAGCCTCACCTCTGACATTAAAGAGTGGGGAGGGGGGAAGCCCAGCGGGCTGGAGAGGAACAAGGCCAAGCCTGCGGAGATGTCAGTGGGCATCTCAAGGAGCATCCACACTTCACAGAGAAAGCTAAGGTTCATGCAGGTTGGGGGCAGCTCATTCCGCCACTCACTCTCTCCTCTCTCACTCACAGGTGCCACAGGAAGAGGGCAAGGGAAGGTGAGGAGATCCTGTCCAGTAGTCACTCTAGCCCACACAGAAGAGGAAAGAAAGGGAACTTGAATAGGTGTCACACCAATTACCTGAATCCTCCACCCCTGCGGAGACACGCACCTTGGTGGGCACAAGATGTAATTCAGGTTGGGTCTCACATTCTGAGGGTCGCTGTTAATGTTCGACAGAGGAATAACATATCAGTTTGTTTTTTACCTTCAGCAAGTTTATTCTGCATCCAACTCAGCAGCAATACAAACTCCATTTATAAAGAAAAATCCCCACAGTTCCAGCTGTGTCCATTTCCACTCTTTTGAAAGTTGAGCCAATAACCATTACTTGTCTTTAGCAAGGCAATTTGCTCAACAATGTAATTGTCACAGCACACACTTACTGACACATTGACAATTTTGATTTGATTTATTATGGCTTATTAGGGCAGCACGGTAAAAAGTCTGACGACACCAGGTTTCAGTCCAACCGATTTATTTGATAGTAAACTCACTAGCTTTCGGGGTTTGTCCCTTCGTCAGGTGAATGGAGAGTTCTGGCCTCAGACAGAGCATATAAAGCACAGACAGTTTAGAGATTGCTGATTAGAATGTGAATCCTTACACCTAACCTGTTATTCAAGTCTTAAAGTGGCTGACAATGTGAGTGGAAGGAGCACTGATCACAGATTAAAGAGATGTGTATTGTCTCTTGTATAGAACAAGTTGTATAGAACGTTGGTTAGGCCTCACCTGGAGTACTGCGTCCAGTTCTGGTCGCCGTACTACCGGAAGGATGTAGAGATCCTGGAGAGAGTGCAGAGGAGATTTACCAGGATGTTGCCTGGTATGGAAGGGCTGTCTTACGAGGAAAGATTGAACGCACTTGGGCTGTTTTCCCTTGAGAGACGTCAGCTGAGGGGGATCGAATAGAGGTTTATAAGATTATGAAGGGGACAGATAGAGTAGATGATGATAAGCTTTTTCCGCTATTAGAAATGGATAGAACGAGGGGTCACGGGCTTAGGGTGAGGGGGGCTAGATATAAGACTAATATTAGAGGGCAGTTTTTCACACAAAGGGTAGTGGGGATGTGGAATGCACTGCCGAGTAAGGTGGTGGAAGCAGGCATGCTAGGGTTGTTCAAGAGTCACTTGGACAGCCACATGAGCGGTCTACATATAGGGGGATATAGCAGGCCTTACTAAGCATTGTAGGCTTGGGGTCAGTTTTAGCCTCAGGGATATAGAGTCTTTTAATAATGAAATTTTTATCCACAGGCACTTAAGTCCAGCAAGGGGCATGCGGGCGGCAGGTTGTGGTGGGCTGCTCTTGGATATTGCTTCGGGAGTTGCCTACTGCTTCATGTCGTTGGTATGCGTAAACTGGACCATCTCGAGGGCATCATGGCAGCTCAGAGGCTCTAGCTCGTTAGAGGGGTCAGTTTTTGTTCAAAGTGTGCAGGAAGGTTTTTTGACTCAGTATGTAGATAGGCCAAGTAGAGGTGAGGCTATATTGGATTTGGTGCTGGGTAATGAGCCAGACCAGGTGCTAGACTTGGAAGTTGGTGTGCATTTTGGTGATAGTGACCACAATTCAGTTACGTTCACCTTAGTGATGGAAAGGGATAGGCATGAACCTCGGGTCACTAGTTTTAGCTGGGGGAAGGGTAATTATAAGGCTATTAGGAGAGAATTGGGAAGCATAGGTTGGACTAGGAGATTACAGGGACTGGGAACGTCCGAAATGTGGAGTTTTTTCAAGGAGCAGCTACTGCGGGTCTGTGATAGGTATGTCCCTGTCAGGCAAGGAGGATTTGGTAGGGCTAGGGAACCGTGGTGTACTAAAAAAGTTGATTCCTTGGTTAGGAAGAAAAAGGAGGCTTATGTTCAGATGAGGCTTGAGGGCTCAGGTAGTGCATTAGAAAGCTTTAGATTGGCTAGGAGGGAGTTGAAGAGGGAGTTAAGAAGGGCTAAAAGAGGACATGAGATGACTTTGGCTGATAGGATTAAGGAGAATCCTAAGGCGTTCTATAGGTATGTCAAGAACAGAAGGTTGGTTATGGCAAGATTAGGGCCAGTTACAGACAGTAGAGGGAAGTTGTCTGTGGAACCGGAAGAGATTGGAGAGGCATTGAACCAATATTTCTCTTTGGTGTTCACGCAGGGGGACATGAATGTAGCTGAGGAGGACACTGGGGTGCAGGGGTGTAAAATAGAAAATATTGCAGTTGATACCGAGGATGTGCTGGATATTCTAGAGGGCTTGAAGATAGATAAGTCCCCTGGTCCGGATGGGATTTACCCTAGGATTCTCTGGGAAGCTAGAGAGGTGATTGCAGAGCCTCTGGCTCTGATCTTCAGGTCATCGTTGGTCTCTGGTATAGTACCGGAAGATTGGAGGACAGCGAATGTTGTCCCATTGTTTAAGAAGGGGAACAGAGACTTCCCTGGGAATTATAGACCGGTGAGTCTTACTTCTGTTGTGGGCAAGGTTTTAGAAAGAATTATTAGGGATAGGATTTATAGTTATTTGGAGAGTAATGAATTGATTAGAGACAGTCAGCATGGTTTTGTAGCAGGTAGGTCGTGTCTTACTAACCTTATTGAGTTCTTTGAGAATATGACCAAAGAGGTGGATAGGGGTAAGGCAGTTGACGTGGTATATATGGATTTTAGTAAGGCGTTTGATAAGGTTCACCATGGTAGGCTTCTGCAGAAAATGCAGATGTATGGGATTGGGGGTAATCTAGGTAATTGGATCAGGAATTGGCTAGCAGATAGGAGACAGAGGGTGCTGGTTGATGGTGAATATTCGTCATGGAGTTCGGTTACGAGTGGTGTGCCTCAGGGATCTGTTTTGGGCCACTGCTGTTCGTAATTTTTATTAATGATCTGGATGAGGGTATAGTTGGGTGGATTAGTAAGTTTGCTGATGACACCAAAGTAGGAGGTGTGGTAGATTGTGAGGAAGGGTGTCATAGTTTGCAGGGTGACCTAGACAGGTTGCAGAGCTGGGCCGCGAGGTGGCGGATGGAGTTTAATGCGGAGAAGTGTGAGGTAATTCATTTCGGTAGGAGTAACAGATGTGTTGAGTATCGGGCTAACGGGAGGACTTTGAATAGTATGGAGGAGCAGAGGGATCTAGGTGTATGTGTACATAGATCCCTGAAAGTTGGGAATCAAGTAGATAAGGTTGTTAAGAAGGCATACGGTGTCTTGGCGTTTATTGGTAGGGGGATTGAATTTAGGAGTCGCAGCGTCATGATGCAACTGTACACAACTCTGGTGCGGCCGCACTGGGAGTACTGTGTGCAGTTCTGGTCCCCACATTACAGGAAGGACGTGGAAGCTTTGGAGAGTTTACCAGGATGTTGCCTGGTATGGAGGGGAGGTCCTATGAGGAGAGACTGAGGGATTTGGGGTTGTTTTCGCTGGAAAGAAGGAGAAAGAAGGAGAAAACTACCCCCCGTTAATTTAAAGCATGCCCCCTTGTGCTAGCTTTCTCCATCCGAGGAAAAAGGCTATCACTGTCCACCCTATCTAAACCTCTAATCATCTTATATGTTTCAATAAGATCCCCTCTTAGCCGCCTTCTTTCCAGCGAAAACAACCCCAAATCCCTCAGTCTCTCCTCATAGGACCTCCCCTCCATACCAGGCAACATCCTGGTAAACCTCCTCTGCACCCTCTCCAAAGCCTCCACATCCTTCCTGTAATGTGGGGACCAGAACTGCACACAAAATTCCAAATGTTTTTATTGTGCTGAATAAAGAAAAGGTTTGAAATCTGCTTTGTACACAGCTCAGCAAACCTATGAGCGGGGATGCTTTCCAAGTGACAAAGGCCAGGCACACTCTAGTGGTCACTTCTAAGAAATGGAAATTGTTGTTTAAAGGAAAGAAACAAATTCTACCAAGGCTGTATTTGAATAGAAACATTTGATTTCTGTTTTAAAGATCTCTTGTGAGAATATTACGAGAATAAGGTCCCTCCTGACAAACTGAACAAGATACTGGATGTGTAAGGTAGGAGGTAACATTAGGGGAGAAAGGACAGTTCTGGTCGCCTTACTACCGGAAAGACGTGGAGACCCTGGAGAGAGTGCAGGATGCTGCCTGGTATGGAAGGACTGGGTTATGTGGAAAGATTGGGCAAAGTGGGGCTGTTTTCCTTAGAAAGACGGAGACTGAGGGGAGATCTAATAGAGGTGTATAAGATTATGATGGGTATAGATAGAGTAAACAGTGGTAAGCTATTTCCTATGTTAGAAACACACATTACGAGGGGCCACGGGCTTAGGGTGAGGGGGGGACGAGGTATAATTCGGATGTTAGAGAGAGGTTTTTCACACAGAGGGTAGTGGGGGTATGGAATGCTCTGCCAAGTAAGGTGGTGGAGGCAGGCACGCTGGAGTTGTTTAAGAGTAACTTAGATAGGCACATGAGCGGGATGGAGATGGAGGGATATAGGAGACTGTTTTAAATAAGGTTCAGGAGCCTTGAGACGTCCCTGGGAATCAACTGATTCCTATGGACCTTCCAACATATTTTCTGGCTCACTTGTTTCACTTTTGAGCTTCTGGGGATTCCCTTGAATGTTTGCATAAGATGTGCATGGTACTGATATTTTTCTCATTTAATCCACAGGTGATTCGGTCCGCCTTGTTGTCCAACAAGGGGCATACACACGGTGAGATAACAGGAACACAGAATATTTACAATGTAGAAGGAGGCCATTCAGCCCATCAAGTCTGCAACACCTCTCTGAAAGAGAATTCTACCCTGTTCCAATCCCCCGCCTTATCCCTGTAACCTTCCACATTCTTTCTTTACGGATAGAATTGGGGATAGAAAGATTGAACAAATTGGGGCTCTTTTCCCTTGAAAGACAGCGACTGAGGGGGGATCTAATAGAGGTATATAAGATTATGAAGGGTATAGATAGAGCAAACAGAGGAAAGCTATTTCCTATGATAGAGGCACACAGTACAAGGGGACGTGGGCTTAAGGTGAGGGGGGAGAGGTATAACACGGATATTAGAGGGAGGTTTTTCATACAGAGGGTAGTGGGGGTATGGAATGCTCTGCCAAGTAAGGTGGTGGAGGCAAGCACACTGGAGATGTTTAAGAGTAACTTAGACAAGCACGAGTGGGTTGGAGATGGGTGGATATAGGAGATTGTTTTAAATAAGGTTCATTCGCATTGGTTCGTCCCTGGAAAGGTAAATGGATATGGTATGATAATAATTTTTTTTTTCTCTTTTCATTCACAGGTTTTAAGTCGGTCCACCTCGTGTCCAATGAGGGGCATACACGCGATGGGTCGTACTTGGGCTGCTCTTGGATGTTCGAGATTGGCCTAGTGCCTAGTGGCGATAGATTGCAGCAGGCGACGGTGCAGAGGGACCTCGGGGTCCTTGTGCATGAGTCGCAAAAACCCAGCTTGCAGGTGCAGCAGGTGGTCAGGAAGGCGAATGGGATGCTGGCCTTCATAGCGAGGGGGATTGAATATAAAAGTAGGGAGGTCTTGCTGCAGCTGTATAGGGCATTGGTGAGGCCGCAGCTGGAGTACTGTGTGCACTTTTGGGCGCCGCACCTGCGCAAAGATATTTTGGCCTTGGAGGGAGTGCAGAGGAGGTTTACTAGGCTGATACCAGAGTTGAGGGAGTTGAGCTATGAGGAGAGGCTGAATAAACTGGGCTTGTACTCGTTAGAGTTTAGAAGAATGAGGGGAGATCTCATTGAGACGTATAAGATGATAAATGGGATGGATAGGATAGAGGTGGAGAGACTCATCCCGCTCAAAAAAGACAGTAGGACTAGAGGGCACAGCCTCAAGATAAAAGGGGGGGCGATTTAGATCGGAGTTGAGGAGGAACTTCTTCACTCAAAGGGTGGTGAATTCCAAAGAATTCTCTGCCCGTTGAAGTGGTGGAGGCTGCCTCGCTAAATATTTTTAAGATGCGAGTTGATGGGTTTTTGATAAGAGAGGGGATTAAGGGTTATGGGGAGAGGGTGGGAAAGTGGAACTGAGCCACGACAGATCAGCCATGATATTATTGAATGGCGGGGCAGGCTCGAAGGGCTAGATGGCCTACTCCTGCTCCTATTTCTTATGTTCTTATGTTTACAATCAAATAAATCGGTTGGACTTAAACCTGGTGTTGTCAGACATCATTGTCTTCTGTACACGTAGCAGGAGGAGAATGTGCAAGAAAAACAGTGTCGCAGCAAAGAGAGAGAAAGTGTACATGTGTGGGAGTGAGGGTGAAAAGGATGTTTGTTGAGTGTTGAATGTGAGTGTGAGGGGGGTGGGTTTGAGCAGCCTCTGGTGTCAGCAAAAGCCTACTGCACCTGGTATTCCCAGGCAGTCTCCCATCCAAGTACTAACCAGGCCTGAGTCTGCTTAGCTTCCGAGATCAGACGAGATCGGGCGTATTCAGACTAGTATGGCCGTAGGCATTTGCTGCTCTGCTTTCTGCTCACTTAAAGGCACGTGTCGCTGACATCTCTTTTTCTCACCTACATACACATGAACTTTCTTATGAGGAGAGATTGAGTTGCTTGGGCAATTTAGAAGAATGATAGCTGACCTTATGGACGCATATTGCATTCTCAGGGAACCTGACAGGGTAGAGGCACACAGCTTCTTTCGAGACAGTTTAGCATTTTTGTCTCTTGCCTGTCGATGAATTTTCTTATGAGGAAAAGATTATGTCACTTGGGCCTGTCCTCATTGCAATTCAGAAGAAGCACATCTGACCTTATTGACACACATTGCATCCTTGGGGAACTTGACAGGGTTGAGGTGCACAGTTCTTTCCCCTTGTAGGAGAGGCTAGCACCAAAGGGCATCATCTTTGTGAGTCAGAAGGCACACATTTAAGAGATAAAGAAGAATTTCTTCTCTGAGGCTGTGTATCTGTGGAATTCTTTGGTGCACCGGGCTGTCCAGTTCAACTGTGACATAGATTTTTAATCGATAAGGGAACAGACAGTTATGGCGATAAGGTAGGAAGTGGAGATGAGGATTATCATATCAGATCAGTCGTGATCTCATTGAATGGCAGAGCAAATCCGATGGGCCAAATGGCCCACTTATTCTCATACGTCTTATGGTCTGTTTTAAAATTACATTGAAGGACTAATTTCCTATTGCATGTTGCAGTATTTCCCAAATGCCCACATCGCACTATTGCCTTGAAGTTATCTTTAGCTTTCTAAATCTCCCTTCACCTGATCCCTCCACCAGCCACAACCATTTTAGTTTCAAACTCGACTCTCACCAGTAGTTCTATGATTTTTATAAAACAGAATGGCACAGTCATCAGTCTATCAACAGTCAACATTCAGAGTTGTGCACGAGTTGGGTAAATTCAGAGTTTGTCCTCTTGAATGAAAGCGTTGTTATTTTGTTTTTTCTCTCATGTCAATCAGCTGTCTTGCCTGTGTAGCAGGAAGAGAATGTGCAGCAATGCGATTGTGTGTGAGAGAGAGAGAGAAAGTGTACATGTGTGGGAGTGAGGGTGAAAAGGATGTTTGTTGAGTGGTGAATGTGAGTGTGAGGGGGGTGGGTTTGAGCAGCCTCTGGCGGCAGCAAAAGCCTACTGCACCTGGTATTCCCAGGCAGTCTCCCATCCAAGTACTAACCAGGCCTGAGTCTGCTTAGCTTCCGAGATCAGACGAGATCGGGCGTATTCAGACTAGTATGGCCGTAGGCATTTACTGCTCTGCTTTCTGCTCACTTAAAGGCACATGTCGCTGACATCTCTATTTCTCAGCTACATACATATGAACTTTCTTATGAGGAATGATTGAGTTGCTTGGGCAATTTAGAAGAATGATAGCTGACCTTATGGACACACATTGCATTCTCAGGGAACCTAACAGTGGGAACCACAAGTGCACACAACTTCTTTCTCCTTGTGAGACAATTTTGCACCAGAGGGCATCATCTCAGATTCAGGAAGCACACATTTAAGAGATGAAGAGGACAATGCATCTCCGTCAGAAGACAGTGCATCTTTCGCATACAGAAATGTCCACTTCAACATTGACAGATTTTTAATCAGTAAGAGAAAAGACAGTTATGGGGATAAAGTAGGAAATAAGTTGAGGATTAAGCTATGAGGAGAGGCTGAATAAACTAGGCTTGTACTCGTTAGAGTTTAGAAGAATGAGGGGAGATCTCATTGAGACGTATAAGATGATGAATGGGATGGATAGGATAGAGGTGGAGAGACTCTTCCCGCTCAAAAAAGACAGTAGGACTAGGGGGCACAGCCTCAAGATAAAGGGGGAGCGGTTTAGAACAGAGTTGAGGAGGAACTTCTTCACTCAAAGGGTGGTGAATCTTTGGAATTCTCTGCCCGTTGAAGTGGTGGAGGCTGCCTCGCTAAATATTTTTAAGAAGCGGGTTGATGGGTTTTTGATAAGAGAAGGGATTAAGGCTTATGGGGAGAGGGCGGGAAAGTGGAACTGAGCCACGACAGATCAGCCATGATCTTATTGAATGATGGGGCAGGCTCGAAGGGCTAGATAGAACATAGAACATTACAGCACAAACAGGCCCTTCGGCCCTCGAGTTGCGCCGATCACATCAACCCCACCAATCTATAGACCTATCTATAACCCCCAATCCCATTAAACCCCATATACTCATCCAGAAGTCTTTTAAAAGACCCCAGCGAGTTCGCCTCCACCACCGACGACGGCAACCGATTCCATTCACTCACCACCCTCTGAGTGAAAAACTTACCCCTAACATCACCTCTGTACTTCCCTCCCCGCACCTTAAATCTGTGTCCTCTCGTAGCGACCATTTCAACCCGGAGAAATAGCCTCTGAGAGTCCACCCTATCTATTCCTCTCAACATTTTATAAACTTCTATCAGGTCGCCTCTCAACCTTCGCCTCTCCAGGGAAAAGAGTCCCAGCTCCCTCAACCTATCTTCATAAGGCATGCCTCCCAGTCCAGGCAACATCCTTGTAAATCTCCTCTGCACCCTTTCAATAGCTTCTACGTCTTTCCTATAGTGAGGCGACCAGAAATGTGCACGAAACCCAATTTTTCTCAACTCCATCTTCTCTTTCTGCTCAGGATATGTTGAGGCGCAGTAGGAGAGAGAAGACAAGAGTTGGCAGGGGGGGGGTCAGCCTCACCTCTGACATTAAAGACTGGGGAGGGGGGAAGCCCAGCGGGCTGGAGAGGAACAAGGCCAAGCCTGCGGAGATGTCAGTGGGCATCTCACGGAGCATCCACACTTCACAGAGAAAGCTAAGGTTCATGCAGGTTGGGGGCAGCTCATTCCGCCACTCACTCTCTCCTCTCTCACTCACAGGTGCCACAGGAAGAGGGCAAGGGAAGGTGAGGAGATCCTGTCCAGTAGTCACTCCAGCCCACACAGAAGAGGAAAGAAAGTGAACTTGAATAGGTGTCACACCAATCACCTGAATCCTCCACCCCTGCGGAGACACGCACCTTGGTGGGCACAAGATGTAATTCAGGTTGGGTCTCACATTCTGAGGGTCGCTGTTAATGTTCGACAGAGGAATAAGATATCAGTTTGTTTTTTACCTTCAGCAAGTTTATTCTGCATCCAACTCAACAGCAATACAAACTCCATATATAAAGAAAAATCCCCACTGTTCCAGCTGTGTCCATTTCCACTCTTTTGAAAGTTGAGCCAATAACCATTACTTGTCTTTAGCAAGGCAATTTGCTCAACAATGTAATTGTCACAGCACACACTTACTGATACATTGACAATTTTGATTTGATTTATTATGGCTTATTAGGGCAGCACAGTAAAAAGTCTGACGACACCAGGTTTCAGTCCAACCGATTTATTTGATAGTAAACTCACTAGCTTTCGGGGTTTGTCCCTTCGTCAGGTGAATGGAGAGTTCTGGCCTCAGACAGAGCATATAAAGCACAGACAGTTTACAGATTACTGATTAGAATGTGAATCTTTACACCTAACCTGTTGTTCAAGTCTTAAAGTGGCTGACAATGTGAGTGGAAGGAGCACTGATCACAGATTAAAGAGATGTGTATTGTCTCTTGTATAGAACAAGTTGTATAGAACGTTGGTTAGGCCTCACCTGGAGTACTGCGTCCAGTTCTGGTCGCCGTACTACCGGAAGGATGTAGAGATCCTGGAGAGAGTGCAGAGGAGATTTACCAGGATGTTGCCTGGTATGGAAGGGCTGTCTTACGAGGAAAGATTGAACGCACTTGGGCTGTTTTCCCTTGAGAGACGTCGGCTGAGGGGGGATCTAATAGAGGTTTATAAGATTATGAAGGGGACAGATAGAGTACATAGAACCCTACAGTGCAGAAACAGGCCCTTCGGCCCATCGAGTCTGCACCAAACACAATCCCACCCAGACCCTATCCCCATATCCCTACACATTTACCTGCTAATCCCTCTAACCTACACATCCCAGGATACTAAGGGGCAATTTTTAGCATAGCCAATGAACCTAACCCGCTCATCTTTGGACTGTGGGAGGAAACCGGAGCACCCGGAGAAAACCCACGCAGACACGAGGAGAATGTGCAAACTCCACACAGGCAGTGACCCGAGCCGGGAATCGAACCCAGGACCCTGGAGCTGTGAAGCAGCAGTGCTAACCACTGTGCTACCGTGCCGTGTCTTATGTTCTTAAGACGCTGATGGTGATAAGCTTTTTCCGCTATTAGAAATGGATAGAACGAGGGGTCACGGGCTTAGGGTGAGGGGGGCTAGATATAAGACTAATATTAGAGGGCAGTTTTTCACACAAAGGGTAGTGGGGATGTGGAATGCACTGCTGAGTAAGGTGGTGGAAGCAGGCACGCTAGGGTTGTTCAAGAGTCACTTGGACAACCACATGAGCGGTCTACATATAGGGGGATATAGCAGGCCTTACTAAGCATTGTAGGCTTGGGGTCAGTTTTAGCCTCAGGGATATAGAGTCTTTTAATAATGAAATTTTTATCCACAGGCACTTAAGTCCAGCAAGGGGCATGCGGGCGGCAGGTTGTGGTGGGCTGCTCTTGGATATTGCTTCGGGAGTTGCCTACTGCTTCATGTCGTTGGTATGCGTAAACTGGACCATCTCGAGGGCATCATGGCAGCTCAGAGGCTCTAGCTCGTTAGAGGGGTCAGTTTTTGTTCAAAGTGTGCAGGAAGGTTTTTTGACTCAGTATGTAGATAGGCCAAGTAGAGGTGAGGCTATATTGGATTTGGTGCTGGGTAATGAGCCAGACCAGGTGCTAGACTTGGAAGTTGGTGTGCATTTCGGTGATAGTGACCACAATTCGGTTACGTTCACCTTAGTGATGGAAAGGGATAGGCATGAACCTCGGGTCACTAGTTTTAGCTGGGGGAAGGGTAATTATAAGGCTATTAGGAGAGAATTGGGAAGCATAGGTTGGACTAGGAGATTACAGGGACTGGGAACATCCGAAATGTGGAGTTTTTTCAAGGAGCAGCTACTGCGGGTCTGTGATAGGTATGTCCCTGTCAGGCAAGGAGGATTTGGTAGGGCTAGGGAACCGTGGTGTACTAAAAAAGTTGATTCGTTGGTTAGGAAGAAAAAGGAGGCTTATGTTCAGATGAGGCTTGAGGGCTCAGGTAGTGCATTAGAAAGCTTTAGATTGGCTAGGAGGGAGTTGAAGAGGGAGTTAAGAAGGGCTAAAAGAGGACATGAGATGACTTTGGCTGATAGGATTAAGGAGAATCCTAAGGCGTTCTATAGGTATGTCAAGAACAGAAGGTTGGTTATGGCAAGATTAGGGCCAGTTACAGACAGTAGAGGGAAGTTGTCTGTGGAACCGGAAGAGATTGGAGAGGCATTGAACCAATATTTCTCTTCGGTGTTCACGCAGGGGGACATGAATGTAGCTGAGGAGGACACTGGGGTGCAGGGGTGTAAAATAGAAAATATTGCAGTTGATACCGAGGATGTGCTGGATATTCTAGAGGGCTTGAAGATAGATAAGTCCCCTGGTCCGGATGGGATTTATCCTAGGATTCTCTGGGAAGCAAGAGAGGTGATTGCAGAGCCTCTGGCTCTGATCTTCAGGTCGTCGTTGGTCTCTGGTATCGTACCGGAAGATTGGAGGACAGCGAATGTTGTCCCATTGTTTAAGAAGGGGAACAGAGACTTCCCTGGGAATTATAGACCGGTGAGTCTTACTTCTGTTGTGGGCAAGGTTTTAGAAAGAATTATTAGGGATAGGATTTATAGTTATTTGGAGAGTAATGAATTGATTAGAGACAGTCAGCATGGTTTTGTAGCAGGTAGGTCGTGTCTTACTAACCTTATTGAGTTCTTTGAGAATGTGACCAAAGAGGTGGATAGGGGTAAGGCAGTTGACGTGGTATATATGGATTTTAGTAAGGCGTTTGATAAGGTTCACCATGGTAGGCTTCTGCAGAAAATGCAGATGTATGGGATTGGGGGTAATCTAGGTACTTGGATCAGGAATTGGCTACCAGATAGGAGACAGAGGGTGCAGGTTGATGGTGAATATTCGTCATGGAGTTCGGTTACGAGTGGTGTGCCTCAGGGATCTGTTTTGGGCCACTGCTGTTCGTAATTTTTATTAATGATCTGGATGAGGGTATAGTTGGGTGGATTAGTAAGTTTGCTGATGACACCAAAGTAGGAGGTGTGGTAGATTGTGAGGAAGGGTGTCATAGTTTGCAGGGTGACCTAGACAGGTTGCAGAGCTGGGCCGCGAGGTGGCGGATGGAGTTTAATGCGGAGAAGTGTGAGGTAATTCATTTCGGTAGGAGTAACAGATGTGTTGAGTATAGGGCTAACAGGAGGACTTTGAATAGTATGGAGGAGCAGAGGGATCTAGGTGTATGTGTACATAGATCCCTGAAAGTTGGGAATCAAGTAGATAAGGTTGTTAAGAAGGCATACGGTGTCTTGGCGTTTATTGGTAGGGGGATTGAATTTAGGAGTCGCAGCGTCATGTTACAACTGTACACAACTCTGGTGCGGCCGCACTTGGAGTACTGTGTGCAGTTCTGGTCCCCACATTACAGGAAGGACGTGGAAGCTTTGGAGAGTTTACCAGGATGTTGCCTGGTATGGAGGGGAGGTCCTATGAGGAGAGACTGAGGGATTTGGGGTTGTTTTCGCTGGAAAGAAGGAGGCTAAGAGGGGATCTTATTGAAACATATAAGATGATTAGAGGTTTAGATAGGGTGGATAGTGATAGCCTTTTTCCTCGGATGGAGAAAGCTAGCACGAGGGGCCATGGCTTTAAATTAAGGGGTGGTAGTTATAGAACATAGAACAAAAAACATAGAACATTACAGCGCAGAACAGGCCCTTCGGCCCACGATGTTGCGCCGACCAGTTAAAAAGCAATGACCCTCTAACCTAAACCAATCCCTTTCCATCCATAAACCTATCCACGGATCTCTTAAACGCCCCCAAACTAGGTGCATTTACAACTGCAGCAGGCACGGCATTCCAGTCCCTCACCACCCTCTGGGTAAAGAACCTATATCCGTCCTATATTGTTCCTGAGGAGCAGTATCCAGACGCAGCGATTTTTGGGCGTGTGAAGTGGCAGCAAGAAAGGTGCATTTTTCTGTTTATTTTGTTTAACGGTTTATTTCTAGTTTAAGTCGCGAGTTTTTTCGGTGTTTTTTTTTTAAATTAGTTAGAAACCAGAAGTCGTCACTAGGACGGTTACCGGTAGTTGTAGTTTTTTTTTCTTGAGCCCCTAATCCTATAAATTAGCGCAGAGAGGATACCCGATCCTCTACACTGGTAGAGAATCCCACCCTCCCACCTCCTCTAACCTAAATTATAAGTGTGGGGGAAGTTTTTTTTTGTTTTTTTTTCTGCTGGTAATTGTTTCAGGGATGGCAGTTCAGGCAGTGTGCTGCATCTCCTGTGGGATGTATGTGGTGAGGGACTCCAGTAGTGTTTCAGGGGATTTTACTTGTAAGAAGTGTGTTAGATTGAAGCTTCTGGAGGAGCGTGTAAAGGAGCTGGAGGTGGAATTAGAGGAACTCCGCATAATTCGGGAGGCAGAGGTGGACATTGATAGGAGTTATAAGGAGATAGTCACTCCTAGAAATCAGTCTTGGGTCACTGCCAAGAGGAGGGGAAAGAAGCAAGTGGGGGGTCAATCCCCTGGGGCTGTTCCCCTCCAAAATAGGTTTTCGGTCCTGGAGGCTACAGTTGAGGAGGAATCAACTGGGGATAGCCAAAGGGAGCAGGTCTCTGGGGGTGAGCCTATTGTAAAAGCTCAGGTGGTTAGGGGATGCAAAAGATTGGGCCTCGTGATTGGGGACTCCACAGTTAAGGGGACGGATAGGAGAGTCGGTAGTAATGGTAGGGACTCAGGGCTGGTGTGTTGCCTACCAGGGGCTGGGGTCTGGGATGTATCAGAGAGGATATTCAAGACTCTTAGGGGAGAGGGAGATCAACCCCAAGTTATAATTCATGTGGGGACACATGACATAGGGAGGCTAAGGGAAGGGGATATTAAGCAGAGATTCATGGAGTTGGGGTGGAAACTAAAGGCCAAGACAGACAGAGTGGTTATCTCTGGACTCTTGCCTGTGCCACGGGATAGTTTAGAGAGGAATAGAGAGAGGGAAAGTTTGAACTTGTGGCTGAGGGGAGGTGCAGGAGGGAGGGGTTCAAGTACATGAGCAATTGGGGCTCATTCTGGGGAAGGTGGGACCTCTATAAGAGTGATGGTTTACACCTGAACCAGAGGGGAACAAATATCCTGGGGGGTAAATTTGTGAAGGCTATGCGGAGTGGTTTAAATTGATTCAAAGGGGGGCGCGATATTCTTCTCGTGACCGTTGATTCAAAGTTGATTTTTAATGCGAGGAGTATTCACAATAAAGTGGATGAACTTGCAGCGTGGATCAGTACCTGGGACTTTGATGTTGTGGCCATTTCAGAGACATGGATAGAGCAGGGGCAGGAATGGATGTTGCAGGTCCCGGGGTACAAATGTTTTAGTCGGAGCAGAGAAGGAGGTAGAAGGGGGGGTGGGGTAGCATTATTGGTCAAGGACTGTATCACAGTGTCAGAGAGGAAGTTTGATTAGGACTTGTCTGTTGAGGTAGTATGGGCAGAGATTAGAAATAGGAGAGGAGAGGTCACCCTGCTGGGAGTCTTTTATAGACCTCCAAAAAGTTCTAGAGAGGTTGAGGAAAGGATTGCGGAGACGATCCTGGTTAGGAGTGAAAGTAATAGGGTAATTGTCATGGGGGACTTTAACTTTACTAATATTGATTGGAATTGCTATAGCTCTAGCTCGTTAGAGGGGTCAGTTTTTGTTCAAAGTGTGCAGGAAGGTTTTTTGACTCAGTATGTAGATAGGCCAACTAGAGGTGAGGCTATATTGGATTTGCTGCTGGGTAATGAGCCAGACCAGGTGCTAGACTTGGAAGTTGGTGTGCATTTCGGTGATAGTGACCACAATTCGGTTACGTTCACCTTAGTGATGGAAAGGGATAGGCATGAACCTCGGGTCACTAGTTTTAGCTGGGGGAAGTGTAATTATGAGGCTATTAGGAGAGAATTGGGAAGCATGGGTTGGACTAGGAGATTACAGGGACTGGGAATGTCCGAACCTTTGACGTGACGCTCTGAACCTTTCAGAGGGTCACGTCAGATTCCTGTACCATAGGATCATTTGGGATGTTTCCTATGGGATGATTAATGGGGACTTTAGTCTCTCACCATTTACAATAATTTCTTTGCTTGAACGAGCCACTTCTGGAGACAATAACATTTGGATACAATAACCTCCTGACCAGGTAAACTGCAGATCCATTGACTTCCCAAAAAAGTTATTACTTTGTCAAAAACAAAGCAATGTTTCATGTGTGCCTTTCTCATACAAGGTTGAAACAGCAGGGACAGCTGTCTCACTACTGACATTTGGGGGAAATCTTGCTAGAATTTGGCAATGTCCAGTGAGAAAATTGGAGAGAAACGTGCCGACAGCTCCAGTTTGATTTCTCATCAGATCTTGAGCCTCACTCTAGAATCGTAGAACCCTGCAGTGCTGAAAGAGGCCCTTCGGCCCATCGAGTCTGCACCGACCACAATCCCACCCAGGCCCTACCCCCATATCCCTACATATTATTATGGTCACGAGAAGAATATCGCGCCCGCGGCGGTCCCCCCCCCCTCTGATTCAAAGAACGAAGAACAACACAGCACGGGAAACAGGCCCTTCAGCCCAACGAGCCCGCGCCGCCATAACCTGCCCTAGCTCCACTTAATTGAGCCAATCAGTTCAGAGCTGCAAACCCTCACACCGTTCGAGGAGAGGTGCCTCGAGCTGTCCGGCGAGGAGGAACAGTGCGCTTGGGCTGAGGGTGAAACTGGGGGCAGCAGACAAATGTGAGAATCCTCAAGATCCGCTGTCATCCCTCAACTCCCTAGTGAGTAGTCAATGTTCCCCTGTGATGAGCCGATGCCCTGCTGTTGCAGGCCAACAGGCTGGACCATCCTCACGGCCACCAGACTCGAGCAGGGAGAGTTCTTCGACCTCACTGTTGAAGAAGTGTCACAGCTGTCACCCACACCCGGGCACCAGCGCAGATACTCACACTTCAGGGGGATCATGATGTAGGCGGGCTCCTGGGTCACTTACTGGTGAGCACCTCACAGCTGAAGACCCACAGCAGGTAGAGGCAGGGATGTCCCAGGGAATATGCACTCGGAGGGAGGCCAGGACTCTGCTGAGCCCCTGCCTGGTGATCTGCCCCTGGGCCCGGACGTCCCACAGCTGCAAAGGCAGAGTGGGAGAGGATGGCAGCCTCCCCCCACTCGGACTGCAAGATCGACTGCAAGGAGTCCCGTCACCTTCTGTGACTGCAGCGCACTGAGGCCAACACTGCGAGGGTGGCATCCGCAGAGGAGACCTGGGTGCGGGGGGGGGGGGGTGCACTCCATGGCAGGAGATGTCCGCAGCATGGTTCCCCTCATGACCCCCATGTCTGAAGGCACGGTGGTCCATGTACTAGTGGGAATCCAGAAGTGTCAGCATCAGAGGATGGTTGGGCTTCTGTTTCTAACCTCAGCTGCCCTTGTATCCCATGGAGGACCAGCAGGTCCATCGGGCACCCAAAGGGGTGAGGATCGTCTGGGTTACAGCCTGGGCCCAGAAGACCTTGGGAGTGTCCAGCCGATTGGAGTCCCCCCTTCCTGTGAGCGACATACCTTCAGCTCCAGCAGTGAGGGCAGCTTGAGATATCCATGCTTCCTGAAAGGAGGCCGGGACCCTCAATGCCCAGTCCCCCAGGGGACGCCCGCCAAGCTCATCTCAGGCAACGTGTAGCCTCCTCCACCTATCTGCGGATCCTGGGGAAACATCTAGACGGAGTGGGAGAGTAAGAATGATAGGCACCCAGTTAGCATGGGCGAAAGCAGCGTACAGAGGTCACCGCTGTATACAGTCACCAATAATAAATCACTCCGTTCACTCACAGACCCTCCACCTGTGAGGAAGGGGGTGAACATCACAATGAGATAAGCCCATTGTAAATCCTCATGAGGGTCTCCAGCTACAACGGGATTTGTGCCTGTGCGAGTGAGGCCGGAGAATCGCACTGGATGTTACACTCCTCGCGCTAACGCACTGACATTTCAACAGCACGCTCGTCAGTTTTGCTGTCTGTTCCATCTAATGTTGGCTCTCTCTGCTGTACCCTTCATTCGATCGTTATTGGCCCTTCCTAGTTTTATCGGCACCTTCTGTCTCCTTTCCGGTGCCCCTCCCCAGTAAGAACTCTCATAACACCAGGTTATAGTCCAACAGGTTTACTTGGTAGCACAAACGCCACTAGCTTTCGGAGTGCTGCTCCTTCGTCCCACTCACCTGACAAAGGGGCAGTGACAAATGGTCACAGGCATTCGGCCTCTGACCTTCGGGTAAGCGCTCTCCAAGGCGGCCTTCACGACACATGACAGCGCAGAGCCGCTGAGCAGAGACTGTTAGCCACGTTCCGCACACATGAGGACGGCTGCAACCGGGGCCTTGGGTTCATGTCGCACTATCTGTAACCCCCGTGACTTGCCTGGGTTTGCAAAACCTCACTCACTGTACTGTCTGGAGACAATACACATCTCTTTAACCTGGGCTTAATGCTCCTTCCACACACATTGTTGGCCACTTTAAGACTTGAATAGCAGGTTAGGTGCAAAGATTCACATTCTAATCAGTAATCTGTAAACTGTCTGTGCTTTTATATGCTCTGTCTGAGGCCAGAACTCTCCATTCACCTGACGAAGAGGGGAAACCCCAAAAGCTTGTGAGTTTTTGTTTCTGTCTTCACGGTGAATAATTTGCCGGGTGTTAGCGATGGAAAGGTGGTAGGACTGGAGGGTCTTAATGACATTACTGTTACTAGAGAGGCGGTGCTCGACAGACTGGAGGGGCTGATTGTGGACAAGTCCCCAGGAACAGATGGAATGCATCCGAGGGTTCTGAAAGAAATGGCGGAGGTGATAGTGGATGCCTTGGTGGTTATTTTCCAGACGTCGCTGGATTCCGGGGAAGTGCCAGATGATTGGAAAACGACTAATGTTACGCCGTTGTTTAAGAAGGGTGCCAGGCAAAAGGCAGGGAATTATAGGCCGGTTAGTTTAACGTCTGTGGTAGGTAAAATGTTAGAATCTGTCATTAAGGAGGAAATTGTGAGGCATCTTGAAGGGAATTGCTTGATAGAGCAGACGCAGCACGGTTTCATTAAAGGGAAGTCGTGTCTAACAAATTTACTGGAGTTCTATGAGGATGTGTCTAGGGCGGTGGATAGAGGAGAGCCGGTGGATGTGGTCTTTCTAGATTTTCAGAAGGCGTTTGACAAAGTACCTCACAAGAGGTTATTGCAGAAGGTCGAGGGACATGGAGTTGGGGGTAGGGTGTTAGCGTGGATAGAGGATCGGTTGTCAAATAGGAGGCAGAGAGTGGGGTCAACGGGTGCTATTCGGATTGGCGGATGGTGACTAGTGGAGTGCCCCAGGGGTCGGTGCTGGGGCCTCAGCTTTTTACCATTTATATAGATGATCTGGAGGAGGGAACCGAGTGTAGGGTGTCAAAATTTGCTGATGACACCAAGATTGGGGGAACGGCAAATTGTGCGGAGGGTGTGGAGTGTCTGCAGAAGGATCTAGATAGGCTGTGCAAATGGGCCAGGAAATGGCAAATGGAATTTAATGTTGGCAAGTGTGAGGTGGTCCACTTTGGTAGGAAGAATGGTAGGAAGGACTATGACTTACGGGGTGAAAAACTGCAGCAGGCGACGGTGCAGAGGGACCTGGGGGTCCTTGTGCACGAATCGCAAAAACCCAGCTTGCAGGTGCAGCAGGTGGTCAGGAAGGCGAATGGGATGCTGGCCTTCATAGTGAGGGGGATTGAATATAAAAGTAGGGAGGTCTTGCTGCAGCTGTATAGGGCATTGGTGAGGCCGCAGCTGGAGTACTGTGTGCACTTTTGGGCGCCGCACCTGCGCAAAGATATTTTGGCCTTGGAGGGAGTGCAGAGGAGGTTTACTAGGCTGATACCAGAGTTGAGGGGGTTGAGCTATGAGGAGAGGCTGAATAAACTGGGCTTGTACTCGTTAGAGTTTAGAAGAATGAGGAGAGATCTCATTGAGACGTATAAGATGATGAATGGGATGGATAGGATAGAGGTGGAGAGACTCTTCCCGCTCAAAAAAGACAGTAGGACTAGGGGGCACAGCCTCAAGATAAAAGGGGGAGCTGTTTAGATCGGAGTTGAGGAGGAACTTCTTCACTCAAAGGGTGGTGAATCTCTAGAATTCTCTGCCCGTTGAAGTGGTGGAGGCTGCCTCGCTAAATATATTTAAGAAACGGGTTGGTGGGTTTTTGATAAGAGAAGGGATTAAGGGTTATGGGGAGAGGGCGGGAAGATGGAACTGAGCCACGACAGATCAGCCATGATCTTATTGAATGGCGGGGCAGGCTCGAAGGGCTAGATGGCCTACTCCTGCTCCTATTTCTTCTGTTCTTATGTTTACTATCAAATAAATCAGTTGGACTTAAACCTGGTGTTGTCAGACATCATTGTCTGCTGTACACGTAGCAGGAGGAGAATGTGCAAGAAAAACAGTGTCGCAGCAAAGAGAGAGAAAGTGTACATGTGTGGGAGTGAGCGTGAAAAGGATGTTTGTTGAGTGTTGAATGTGAGTGTGAGGGGGGTGGGTTTGAGCAGCCTCTGGTGGCAGCAAAAGCCTACTGCACCTGGTATTCCCAGGCAGTCTCCCATCCAAGTACTAACCAGGCCTGAGTCTGCTTAGCTTCCGAGATCAGACGAGATCGGGCGTATTCAGACTAGTATGGCCGTAGGCATTTGCTGCTCTGCTTTCTGCCCACTTAAAGGCACATGTCGCTGACATCTCTTTTTCTCACCTACATACACATTAACTTTCTTATGAGGAATGATTGAGTTGCTTGGGCAATTTAGAAGAATGATAGCTGACCTTATGGACACACACTGCATTCTCAGGGAACCTAACAGTGGGAACCACAAGTGCACACAACTTCTTTCTCCTTGTGAGACAATTTAGCACCAGAGGGCATCATCTCAGATTCAGGAAGCACACATTTAAGAGATGAAGAGGACAGTGCATCTCCGTCAGAAGACAGTGCACCTTTCGCAAACACAACTGTCCACTTCAACATTGACAGATTTTTAATCAGTAAGGGAAAAGACAGTTATGGAGATAAAGTAGGAAATAAGTTGAGGATTAAGCTATGAGGAGAGGCTGAATAAACTGGGCTTGTACTCGTTAGAGTTTAGAAGAATGAGGGGAGATCTCATTGAGACGTATAAGATGATGAATGGGATGGATAGGATAGAGGTGGAGAGACTCTTCCCGCTCAAAAAAAGACAGTAGGACTAGGGGGCACAGCCTCAAGATAAAGGGGAGGGCAGTTTAGGTCAGAGTTGAGGAGGAACTTCTTCACTCAAAGGGTGGTGAATCTCTGGAATTCTCTACCCGTTGAAGTGGTGGAGGCTGCCTCGCTAAATATTTTTAAGACGCAGGTTGATGGGTTTTTGATAAGAGAGGGGATTAAGGCTTATGGGGAGAGGGCGGGAAAGTGGAACTGAGCCACGACAGATCAGCCATGATCTTATTGAATGGCGGGGCAGGCTCGAAGGGCTAGATGGCCTACTCCTGCTCCTATTTCTTATGTTCTTAAGTTTACTATCAAATAAATCGGTTGGACTTAAACCTGGTGTTGTCAGACATCATTGTCTTCTGTACACGTAGCAGGAGGAGAATGTGCAAGAAAAACAGTGTCGCAGCAAAGAGAGAGAAAGTGTATGTGTGCGGGAGTGAGGGTGAAAAGGATGTTTGTTGAGTGGTGAATGTGAGTGTGAGGGGGGTGGGTTTGAGCAGCCTGTGGTGGCAGCAAAAGCCTACTGCACCTGGTATTCCCAGGCAGTCTCCCATCCAAGTACTAACCAGGCCTGAGTCTGCTTAGCTTCCGAGATCAGACGAGATCGGGCGTTTTCAGACTAGTATGGCCGTAGGCATTTAGTGCTCTGCTTTCTGCCCACTTAAAGGCACTGACACCTTCTTGCCATTTCTCAAATCAGGATGCATGGAAGGAATTCTTTTCCTTCTGCCGCACTCACGTTGCTTTCTCTCTTAGCCCTTTGCCTCCCAACTCAACATTTCACGGGGCCCCTCACCTCTGCAAGCAGTTACTCAACGCACATTTTAACTCCCCGCGCTCTCTCTCACTTCCTCCTCCACTGCACAACGGCAAAGGGGGTCGAGGCAGGCGGAGGAGGGGAGCAAGGAGACAAAACTGTCAGGCACTCGGCTACGGCAGCAGAGAGGCCAGACCGGGGGGGGACAAACAAACAGAGACAGAGCAGCAACCCTTGTGGACAACTCGCAGGGCGTCACTCTGACACACACAATGCAGTGGGTTATTTGTAAAGCTGGATACTCCAGAAATGTACATAAAACCCAATTTTTCTCAACTCCATCTTCTCTTTCTGCTCAGGATATGTTGAGGCGCAGTAGGAGAGAGAAGACAAGAGTTGGCGGGGGGGCGCAGGGGGGGGTCAGCCTCACCTCTGACATTAAAGAGTGGGGAGGGGGGAAGCCCAGCGGGCTGGAGAGGAACAAGGCCAAGCCTGCGGAGATGTCAGTGGGCATCTCAAGGAGCATCCACACTTCACAGAGAAAGCTAAATTTGTGAAGGCCATGCGGAGTGGTTTAAACTGATTCAGAGGGGGGGTGGGATCCTGAGGAGAGGGGGTGAAAGTGAGGGGGGCATAGATGGGGACTGCAATACACGGCATTGTGGGGGTGGGGCGGAGCAGGGTTTGAAATGCGTATACTTTAATGCGAGGAGTATTTGCAATAAAGTGGATGAACTTGCAGCGTGGATCAGTACCTGGGACTTTGATGTTGTGGCCATTTCAGAGACATGGATAGAGCAGGGGCAGGAATGGATGTTGCAGGTCCCGGGGTACAAATGTTTTAATCGGAGCAGAGAAGGAGGTAGAAGGGGGGGAGGGGTAGCATTATTAGTCAAGGACTGTATCACAGTGTCAGAGAGGAAGTTTGATTAGGACTTGTCTGTTGAGGTAGTATGGGCAGAGATTAGAAATAGGAGTGGAGAGATCACCCTGCTGGGAGTCTTTTATAGACCTCCAAAAAGTTCTAGAGAGGTTGAGGAAAGGATTGCGGAGACGATCCTGGTTAGGAGTGAAAGTAATAGGGTAATTGTCATGGGGGACTTTAACTTTACTAATATTGATTGGAATTGCTATAGCTCTAGCTCGTTAGAGGGGTCAGTTTTTGTTCAAAGTGTGCAGGAAGGTTTTTTGACTCAGTATGTAGATAGGCCAACTAGAGGTGAGGCTATATCGGATTTGGTGCTGGGTAATGAGCCAGACCAGGTGCTAGACTTGGAAGTTGGTGTGCATTTCGGTGATAGTGATCATAATTCGGTTATGTTCACCTTAGTGATGGAAAGGGATAGGCATGAACCTCGGGTCACTAGTTTTAACTGGAGGAAGGGTAATTATGAGGCTATTAGGAGAGAATTGGGAAGCATGGGTTGGACTAGGAGATTACAGGGACTGGGAACGTCTGAAATGTGGAGTTTTTTCTAGGAGCAGCTACTGCGGGTCTGTGATAGGTATGTCCCTGTCAGGCAAGGAGGATTTGGTAGGGCTAGGGAACCGTGGTGTACTAAAAAAGTTGATTTGTTGGTTAGGAAGAAAAAGGAGGCTTATGTTCAGATGAGGCTTGAGGGCTCAGGTAGTGCATTAGAAAGCTTTAGATTGGCTAGGAGGGAGTTGAAGAGGGAGTTAAGAAGGGCTAAAAGAGGACATGAGATGACTTTGGCTGATAGGATTAAGGAGAATCCTAAGGCGTTCTATAGGTATGTCAAGAACAGAAGGTTGGTTAGGGCAAGATTAGGGCCAGTTACAGACAGTAGAAGGAAGTAGAGGGAACCGGAAGAGATTGGAGAGGCATTGAACCAATATTTATCTTCGGTGTTCACACAGGGGGACATGAATGTAGCTGAGGAGGACACTGGGGTGCAGGGGTGTAAAATAGAAAATATTGCAGTTGATACCGAGGATGTGCTGGATATTCTAGAGGGGTTGAAGATAGATAAGTCCCCTGGTCCAGACGGGATTTACCCTAGGATTCTCTGGGAGGCTAGAGAGGTGATTGCAGAGCCTCGGGCTCTGATCTTCAGGTCATCGTTGGTCTCTGGTATAGTACCGGAAGATTGGAGGACAGCGAATGTTGTCCCATTGTTTAAGAAGGGGAACAGAGACTTCCCTGGGAATTATAGACCGGTGAGTCTTACTTCTGTTGTGGGCAAGGTTTTAGAAAGAATTATTAGGGATAGGATTTATAGTTATTTGGAGAGTAATGAATTGATTAGACAGTCAGCATGGTTTTGTAGCAGGTAGGTCGTGCCTTACTAACCTTATTGAGTTCTTTGTGAATGTGACCAAAGAGGTGGATAGGGGTAAGGCAGTTGACGTGGTATATATGGATTTTAGTAAGGCGTTTGATAAGGTTCACCATGGGAGGCTTCTGCAGAAAATGCAGATGTATGGGATTGGGGGTGATCTAGGTAATTGGATCAGGAATTGGCTAGCAGATAAGAGACAGAGGGTGGTGGTTGATGGTGAATATTCGTCTTGGAGTTCGGTTACGAGTGGTGTGCCTCAGGGATCTGTTTTGGGGCCACTGCTGTTTGTAATTTTTATTAATAATCTGGATGAGTGTATAGTTGGGTGGATTAGTAAATTTGCTGATGACACCAAAGTAGGAGGTGTGGTAGATTGTGAGGAAGGGTGTCATAGTTTGCAGGGTGACCGAGACAGGTTGCAGAGCTGGGCCGAGAGGTGGCGGATGGAGTTTAATGCGGAGAAGTGTGAGGTAATTCATTTCAGTAGGAGTAACAGATGTGTTGAGTATAGGGCTAACGGGAGGACTTTGAATAGTGTGGAGGAGCAGAGGGATCTAGGTGTATGTGTACGTAGATCCCTGAAAGTTGGGAATCAAGTAGATAAGGTTGTTAAGAAGGCATACAGTGTCTTGGCGTTTATTGGTAGGGGGATTGAATTTAGGAGTCGCAGCGTCATGTTACAACTGTACACAACTCTGGTGCAGCCGCACTTGGAGTACTGTGTGCAGTTCTGGTCCCCACATTACTGGAAGGACGTGGAAGCTTTGGAGAGGGTGCAGAGGAGGTTTACCAGGATGTTGCCTGGTATGGAGGGCAGGTCCTATGAGGAGAGACTGAGGGATTTGGGGTTGTTTTCGCTGGAAAGAAGGAGGCTAAGAGCGGATCTTATTGAAACATATAAGATGATTAGAGGTTTAGATAGGGTGGATCGTGATAGCCTTTTTCCTCGGATGGAGAAAGCTAGCACGAGGGGCCATGGCTTTAAATTAAGGGGGGTAGTTATAGGACGGATGTCAGGGGTAGGTTCTTTACCCAGAGGGTGGTGAGGGATTGGAATGCCCTGCCTGCTGCGGTTGTAAATGCGCCTAGTTTGGGGGCGTTTAAGAGATCTGTGGATAGGTTTATGGACGAAAAGGGATTGGTTTAGGTTAGTGGGTCATTGTTTTTGTAACTGGTTGGCGCAACATTGTGGGCCGAAGGGCCTGTTCTGCGCTGTAATGTTCTATGTTTTTTGTTCTATGTTCTATAACTACCACCCCTTAATTTAAAGCCATGGCCCCTCATGCTAGCTTTCTCCATCCGAGGAAAAAGGCTATCACTGTCCACCCTGTCTAAACCTCTAATCATCTTATATGTTTCAATAAGATCCCCTCTTAGCCGCCTTCTTTCTAATGAAAACAACCCCAAATCCCTCAGTCTCTCCTCATAGGACCTCCCCTCCATACCAGGCAACATCCTGGTAAACCTCCTCTGCACCCTCTCCAAAGCCTCCACATCCTTCCTGTAATGTGGGGACCAGAACTGCACACAATACTCCAAATGTTTTTATTGTGCTGAATAAAAAAAAGGTTTGAAATGTGCTTTGTACACAGCTCAGCAAACCTATGAGCGGGGATGCTTTCCAAGTGACAAAGGCCAGGCACACTCTAGTGGTCACTTCTAAGAAATGGAAATTGTTGTTTAAAGGAAAGAAACAAATTCTACTAAGGCTGTATTTGAATAGAAACATTTGATTTCTGTTTTAAAGATCTCTTGTGAGAATATTACGAGAATAAGGTCCCTCCTGACAAACTGAACAAGATACTGGATGTGTAAGGTAGGAGGTAACATTAGGGGAGAAAGGACAGTTCTGGTCGCCTTACTACCGGAAAGACATGGAGATCCTGGTGAGAGTGCAGAGGAGGTTTACCAGGATGCTGCCTGGTATGGAAGGACTGGGTTATGCGGAAAGATTGGGCAAAGTGGGGCTGTTTTCCTTAGAAAGACGGAGACTGAGGGGAGATCTAATAGAGGTGTATAAGATTATGATGGGTATAGATAGAGTAAACAGTGGTAAGCTATTTCCTATGTTAGAAACACACATTACGAGGGGCCACGGGATTAGGGTGAGGGGGGGACGAGGTATAATTCGGATGTTAGAGAGAGGTTTTTCACACAGAGGGTAGTGGGGGTATGGAATGCTCTGCCAAGTAAGGTGGTGGAGGCAGGCACGCTGGAGTTGTTTAAGAGTAACTTAGATAGGCACATGAGCGGGATGGAGATGGAGGGATATAGGAAACTGTTTTAAATAAGGTTCAGGAGCCTTAGGACGTCCCTGGGAATTAACTGATTCCTATGGACCTTCCAACATATTTTCTGGCTCACTTGTTTCACCTTTGAGCTTCTGGGGATTCCCTTGAATGTTTGCATAAGATGTGCATGGTACTGATATTTTTCTCATTTAATCCACAGGTGATTCGGTCCGCCTTGTTGTCCAACAAGGGGCATACACACGGTGAGATAACAGGAACACAGAATATTTACAATGTAGAAGGAGGCCATTCAGCCCATCAAGTCTGCAACACCTCTCTGAAAGAGAATTCTACCCTGTTCCAATCCCCCGCCTTATCCCTGTAACCTTCCACATTCTTTCTTTACGGATAGAATTGGGGATAGAAAGATTGAACAAATTGGGGCTCTTTTCCCTTGAAAGACAGCGACTGAGGGGGGATCTAATAGAAGTATATAAGATTATGAAGGGTATAGATAGAGCAAACAGAGGAAAGCTATTTCCTATGATAGAGGCACACAGTACAAGGGGACGTGGGCTTAAGGTGAGGGGGGAGAGGTATAACACGGATATTAGAGGGAGGTTTTTCATACAGAGGGTAGTGGGGGTATGGAATGCTCTGCCAAGTAAGGTGGTGGAGGCAGGCACGCTGGAGATGTTTAAGAGTAACTTCGACAAGCACGAGTGGGTTGGAGATGGGTGGATATAGGAGATTGTTTTAAATAAGGTTCATTCGCATTGGTTCTTCCCTGGAAAGGTAAATGGATATGGTATGATAATAATTTTTTTTTTCTCTTTTCATTCACAGGTTTTAAGTCGGTCCACCTCGTGTCCAACGAGGGGCATACACGCGATGGGTCGTACGTGGGCTGCTCTTGGTTGTTCGAGATTGGCCTAGTGCCTAGTGGCGATAGATTGCAGCAGGCGACGGTGCAGAGGGACCTCGGGGTCCTTGTGCATGAGTCGCAAAAACCCAGCTTGCAGGTGCAGCAGGTGGTCAGGAAGGCGAATGGGATGCTGGCCTTCATAGTGAGGGAGATTGAATATAAAAGTAGGGAGGTCTTGCTGCAGCTGTATAGGGCATTGGTGAGGCCGCAGCTGGAGTACTGTGTGCAGTTTTGGGCGCCGCACCTGCGCAAGGATATTTTGGCCTTGGAAGGAGTGCAGAGGAGGTTTACTAGGCTGATAACAGAGTTGAGGGGATTGAGCTATGAGGAGAGGCTGAATAAACTAGGCTTGTACTCGTTAGAGTTTAGAAGAATGAGGGGAGATCTCATTGAGACGTATAAGATGATGAATGGGATGGATAGGATAGAGGTGGAGAGACTCTTCCCGCTCAAAAAAGACAGTAGGACTAGGGGGCACAGCCTCAAGATAAAGGGGAGGCGGTTTAGAACGGAGTTGAGGTGGAACTTCTTCACTCAAAGGGTGGTGAATCTCTGGAATTCTCTGCCCGTTGAAGTGGTGGAGGCTGCCTCGCTAAATATTTTTAAGAAACGGGTTGATGGGTTTTTGATAAGAGAGGGGATTAAGGGTTATGGGGAGAGGGCGGGAAGGTGGAGCTGAGTCACGACAGATCAGCCATGATCTTATTGAATGGCGGGGCAGGCTCGAAGGGCCAGATGGCCTACTCCTGCTCCTATTACTTATGTTCTTATGTTCTTATATTCCTGTACCATAGGATCATTTGGGATGTTTCCTATGGGATGATTAATGGGGACTTTAGTCTCTCACCATTTACAATAATTTCTTTGCTTGAACTAGCCACTTCTGGATACAATAACGTTTGGATACAATAACCTCCTGACTGGGTAAACTGCAGATCCATTGACTTCCCAAAAAAGTTATTACTTTGTCAAGAACAAAGCAATGTTTCATGTGTGCCTTTCTCATACAAGGTTGAAACAGCAGGGACAGCTGTCTCACTAGTGACATTTGGGGGAAATCTTGCTAGAATTTGGCAATGTCCAGTGAGAAAATTGGAGAGAAACGTGCCGACAGCTCCAGTTTGATTTCTCATCAGATCTTGAGCCTCACTCTAGAATCGTAGAACCCTGCAGTGCTGAAAGAGGCCCTTCGGCCCATCGAGTCTGCACCGACCACAATCCCACCCAGGCCCTACCCCCATATCCCTACATATTATTATGGTCACGAGAAGAATATCGCGCCCGCGGCGGTCCCCCCCCCTCTGATTCAAAGAACGAAGAACAACACAGCACGGGAAACAGGCCCTTCGGCCCAACGAGCCCACGCCGCCATAACCTGCCCTAGCTCCACTTAATTGAGCCAATCAGTTCAGAGCTGCAAACCCTCACACCGTCCGAGGAGAGGTGCCTCGAGCTGTCCGGCGAGGAGGAAGAGTGCGCTTGGGCTGAGGGTGAAACTGGGGGCAGCAGACAAATGTGAGAATCCTCAAGATCCGCTGTCATCCCTCAACTCCCTAGTGAGTAGTCAATGTTCCCCTGTGATGAGCCGATGCCCTGCTGTTGCAGGCCAACAGGCTGGACCATCCTCACGGCCACCAGACACGAGCAGGGAGAGTTCTTCGACCTCACTGTTGAAGAAGTGTCACAGCTGAAGACCCACACCCGGCACCAGGTGGGGATGTCCCAGGGAACATGCACTCGGAGGGAGGCCAGGACTCTGCTGAGCCCCTGCCTGGTGATCTGCCCCTGGGCCCGGACGTCCCACAGCTGCTGGGGCTGCAAAGGCAGAGTGGGAGAGGATGGCAGCCTCCCCCCACTCGGACTGCAAGATCGACTGCAAGGAGTCCCATCACCTTCTGTGACTGCAGCGCACTGAGGCCAACACTGCGAGGGTGGCATCCGCAGAGGAGACCTTAGTGCGGGGGGGGGGGCGGGGGGGGTGCACTCCATGGCAGGAGATGTCCGCAGCATGGTTCCCCTCATGACCCCCATGTCTGAAGGCACGATGGTGCATGTACTAGTGGGAATCCAGAAGTGTCAGCATCAGAGGATGGTTGGGCTTCCGTTTCTAACCTCAGCTGCCCTTGTATCCCATGGAGGACCAGCAGGTCCATCGGGCACCCAAAGGGGTGAGGATCGTCTGGGTTACAGCCTGGGCCCAGAAGACCTTGGGAGTGTCCAGCCGATTGGAGTCCCCCCTTCCTGTGAGCGACATACCTTCAGCTCCAGCAGTGAGGGCAGCTTGAGATATCCATGCTTCCTGAAAGGAGGCCGGGACCCTCAATGCCCAGTCCCCCAGGGGACGCCCGCCAAGCTCATCTCAGGCAACATGTAGCCTCCTCCACCTATCTGCGGATCCTGGGGAAACATCTAGACGGAGTGGGAGAGTAAGAATGATAGGCACCCAGTTAGCATGGGCGAAAGCAGCGTACAGAGGTCACCGCTGTATACAGTCACCAATAATAAATCACTCCGTTCACTCACAGACCCTCCACCTGTGAGGAAGGGGGTGAACATCACAATGAGATAAGCCCATTGTAAATCCTCATGAGGGTCTCCAGCTACAACGGGATTTGTGCCTGTGCGAGTGAGGCCGGAGAATCGCACTGGATGTTACACTCCTCGCGCTAACGCACTGACATTTCAACAGCACGCTCGTCAGTTTTGCTGTCTGTTCCATCTAATGTTGGCTCTCTCTGCTGTACCCTTCATTCGATCGTTATTGGCCCTTCCTAGTTTTATCGGCACCTTCTGTCTCCTTTCTGGTGCCCCTCCCCAGTAAGAACTCTCATAACACCAGGTTATAGTCCAACAGGTTTACTTGGTAGCACAAACGCCACTAGCTTTCGGAGTGCTGCTCCTTCGTCCCACTCACCTGACAAAGGGGCAGTGACAAATGGTCACGGGCACTCGGCCTCTGACCTTCGGGTAACTGCTCTCCAAGGCGGCCTTCACGACACATGACAGCGCAGAGCCGCTGAGCAGAGACTGTTAGCCACGTTCCGCACACATGAGGACGGCTGCAACCAGGGCCTTGGGTTCATGTCGCACTATCTGTAACCCCCGTGACTTGCCTGGGTTTGCAAAACCTCACTCACTGTACTGTCTGGAGACAATACACATCTCTTTAACCTGGGCTTAATGCTCCTTCCACACACATTGTTGGCCACTTTAAGACTTGAATAGCCGGTTAGGTACAAAGATTCGCATTCTAATCAGTAATCTGTAAACTGTCTGTGCTTTTATATGCTCTGTCTGAGGCAAGAACTCTCCATTCACCTGACGAAGAGGGGAAACCCCGAAAGCTTGTGAGTTTTTGTTTCTGTCTTCACGGAGGAGGACGTGAATAATTTGCCGGGTGTTAGCGATGGAAAGGTGGTAGGAATGGATGGTCTTAATGACATTACTGTTACTAGAGAGGTGGTGCTCGACAGACTGGAGGGGCTGATTGTGGACAAGTCCCCAGGACCGGATGGAATGCATCCGAGGGTTCTGAAAGAAATGGCGGAGGTGATAGTGGATGTCTTGGTGGTTATTTTCCAGACATCGCTGGATTCTGGAGAAGTGCTGGAAGATTGGAAAGCGGCTAATGTTATGCCGTTGTTTAAGAAGGGTGCCAGGCAAAAGGCAATTATAGGCCGGTTAGTTTAACGTCTGTGGTAGGTAAAATGTTAGAATCTGTCATTAAGGAGGAAATTGTGAGGCATCTTGAAGGGAATTGCTTGATAGAGCAGACGCAGCACAGTTTCATTAAAGGGAAGTCGTGTCTGACAAATTTACTGGAGTTCTATGAGGATGTGTCTAGGGCGGTGGATAGAGGAGAGCCGGTGGATGTGGTCTTTCTAGATTTTCAGAAGGCGTTTGACAAAATACCTCACAAGAGGTTATTGCAGAAGGTAGAGGGACATGGAGTTGGGGTAGGGTATTAGCGTGGATAGAGGTTTGGTTGTCAAATAGGAGGCAGAGAGTGGGGTCAACGGGTGCTATTCAGATTGGCGGATGGTGACTAGTGGAGTGCCCCAGGGGTCGGTGCTGGGGCCTCAGCTTTTTACCATTTATATAGATGATCTGGAGGAGGGAACCGAGTGTAGGGTGTCAAAATTTGCTGATGACACCAAGATTGGGGGAACGGCAAATTGTGCGGAGGGTGTGGAGTGTCTGCAGAAGGATCTAGATAGGCTGTGCGAATGGGCCAGGAAATGGCAAATGGAATTTAATGTTGGCAAGTGTGAGGTGGTCCACTTTGGTAGGAAGAATGGTAGGAAGGACTATGACTTACGGGGTGAAAAACTGCAGCAGGCGACGGTGCAGAGGGACCTGGGGGTCCTTGTGCACGAGTCGCAAAAACCCAGCTTGCAGGTGCAGCAGGTGGTCAGGAAGGCGAATGGGATGCTGGCCTTCATAGTGAGGGGGATTGAATATAAAAGTAGGGAGGTCTTGCTGCAGCTGTATAGGGCATTGGTGAGGCCGCACCTGGAGTACTGTGCGCACTTTTGGGCACCGCACCTGCGCAAAGATATTTTGGCCTTGGAGGGAGTGCAGAGGAGGTTTACTAGGCTGATACCAGAGTTGAGGGGGTTGAGCTATGAGGAGAGGCTGAATAAACTGGGCTTGTACTCGTTAGAGTTTAGAAGAATGAGGAGAGATCTCATTGAGACGTATAAGATGATGAATGGGATGGATAGGATAGAGGTGGAGAGACTCTTCCCGCTCAAAAAAGACAGTAGGACTAGGGGGCACAGCCTCAAGATAAAAGGGGGAGCTGTTTAGATCGGAGTTGAGGAGGAACTTCTTCACTCAAAGGGTGGTGAATCTCTGGAATTCTCTGCCCGTTGAAGTGGTGGAGGCTGCCTCGCTAAATATTTTTAAGAAGCGGGTTGATGGGTTTTTGATAAGAGAGGGGATTAAGGGTTATGGGGAGAGGGCGGGAAGGTGGAACTGAGCCACGACAGATCAGCCATGATCTTATTGAATGGCTGGGCAGGCTCGAAGGGCTAGATGGCCTACTCCTGCTCCTATTTCTTCTGTTCTTATGTTTACTATCAAATAAATCAGTTGGACTTAAACCTGGTGTTGTCAGACATCATTGTCTTCTGTACACGTAGCAGGAGGAGAATGTGCAAGAAAAACAGTGTCGCAGCAAAGAGAGAGAAAGTGTACATGTGTGGGAGTGAGGGTGAAAAGGATGTTTGTTGAGTGTTGAATGTGAGTGTGAGGGGGGTGGGTTTGAGCAGCCTCTGGCGGCAGCAAAAGCCTACTGCACCTGGTATTCCCAGGCAGTCTCCCATCCAAGTACTAACCAGGCCTGAGTCTGCTTAGCTTCCGAGATCAGACGAGATCGGGCGTATTCAGACTAGTATGGCCGTAGGCATTTACTGCTCTACTTTCTGCTCACTTAAAGGAATGTGTCGCTGACATCTCTTTTTCTCACCTACATGCACATGAACTTTCTTATGAGGAGAGATTGAGTTGCTTGGGCAATTTAGAAGAATGATAGCTGACCTTATGGACGCATATTGCATTCTCAGGGAACCTGACAGGGTAGAGGCACACAGCTTCTTTCTCCCTGTGAGACAGTTTAGCGTTTTTGTCTCTTGCTTGTTGATGAATTTTCTTATGAGGAGAAGATTATGTCACTTGGGTCTGTCCTCATTGCAATTCAGAAGAAGCACATCTGACCTTATTGACACATATTGCATCCTTGGGGAACTTGACAGGGTTGAGGTGCACAGTTCTTTCCCCTTGTAGGAGAGGCTAGCACCAAAGGGCATCATCTTTGTGAGTCAGAAGGCACACATTTAAGAGATAAAGAAGAATTTCTTCTCTGAGGCTGTGTATCTGTGGAATTCTTTGGTGCACCGGGCTGTCCAGTTCAACTGTGACATAGATTTTTAATTGATAAGGGAACAGACAGTTATGGCGATAAGTTAGGAAGTGGAGATGAGGATTATCATATCAGATCAGTCGTGATCTCATTGAATGGCAGAGCAAATCCGATGGGCCAAATGGCCCACTTATTCTCATACGTCTTATGGTCTTTTTAAAAATTACATTGAAGGACTAATTTCCTATTGCATGTTGCAGTATTTCCCCAAATGCCCACATCGCACTATTGCCTTGAAGTTATCTTTAGCTTTCTAAATCTCCCTTCACCTGATCCCTCCACCAGCCACAACCATTTTAGTTTCAAACTCGACTCTCACCAGTAGTTCTATGATTTTTATAAAACAGAATGGCACAGTCATCAGTCTATCAAGAGTCAACATTCAGAGTTGTGCACGAGTTGGGTAAATTCAGAGTTTGTTCTCTTGAATGAAAACGTTGTTATTTTGTTTTTTCTCTCATGTCAATCAGCTGTCTTGCCTGTGTAGCAGGAAGAGAATGTGCAGCAATGCGATTGTGTGTGAGAGAGAGAGAGAAAGTGTACGTGTGTGGGAGTGAGGGTGAAAAGGATGTTTGTTGAGTGTTGAATGTGAGTGTGAGGGGGGTGGGTTTGAGCAGCCTGTGGCGGCAGCAAAAGCCTACTGCACCTGGTATTCCCAGGCAGTCTCCCATCCAAGTACTAACCAGGCCTGAGTCTGCTTAGCTTCCGAGATCAGACGAGATCGGGCGTATTCAGACTAGTATGGCCGTAGGCATTTGCTGCTCTGCTTTCTGCTCACTTAAAGGCACGTGTCGCTGACATCTCTATTTTTCTCACCTACATACACATGAACTTTCTTATGAGGAATGATTGAGTTGCTTGGGCAATTTAGAAGAATGATAGCTGACCTTATGGACACACATTGCATTCTCAGGGAACCTAACAGTGGGAACCACAAGTGCACACAACTTCTTTCTCCTTGTGAGACAATTTTGCACCAGAGGGCATCATCTCAGAGTCAGGAAGCACACATTTAAGAGATGAAGAGGACAGTGCATCTCCGTCAGAAGACAGTGCATCTTTCGCAAACAGAAATGTCCACTTCAACATTGACAGATTTTTAATCAGTAAGGGAAAAGACAGTTATGGGGATAAAGTAGGAAATAAGTTGAGGATTAAGCTATGAGGAGAGGCTGAATAAACTAGGCTTGTACTCGTTAGAGTTGAGAAGAATGAGGGGAGATCTCATTGAGACGTATAAGATGATGAACGGGATGGATAGGATAGAGGTGGAGAGACTCTTCCCGCTCAAAAAAGACAGTAGGACTAGGGGGCACAGCCTCAAGATAAAGGGGGGGCGGTTTAGAACGGAGTTGAGGAGGAACTTCTTCACTCAAAGGGTGGTGAATCTCTGGAATTCTCTGCCCGTTGAAGTGGTGGAGGCTGCCTCGCTAAATATTTTTAAGAAGCGGGTTGATGGGTTTTTGATAAGAGAGGGGATTAAGGGTTATGGGGAGAGGGCAGGAAAGTGGAACTGAGCCACGACAGATCAGCCATGATCTTATTGAATGATGGGGCAGGCTCGAAGGGCTAGATAGAACATAGAACATAGAACATTACAGCACAAACAGGCCCTTCGGCCCTCGAGTTGCGCCGATCACATCAACCCCACCAATCTATAGACCTATCTATAACCCCCAATCCCATTAAACCCCATATACTCATCCAGAAGTCTTTTAAAAGACCCCAGCGAGTTTGCCTCCACCACCGACGACGGCAACCGATTCCATTCACTCACCACCCTCTGAGTGAAAAACTTACCCCTAACATCACCTCTGTACTTCCCTCCCCGCACCTTAAATCTGTGTCCTCTCGTAGCGACCATTTCAACCCGGAGAAATAGCCTCTGAGAGTCCACCCTATCTATTCCTCTCAACATTTTATAAACTTCTATCAGGTCGCCTCTCAACCTTCGCCTCTCCAGGGAAAAGAGTCCCAGCTCCCTCAACCTATCTTCATAAGGCATGCCTCCCAGTCCAGGCAACATCCTTGTAAATCTCCTCTGCACCCTTTCAATAGCTTCTACGTCTTTCCTATAGTGAGGCGACCAGAAATGTGCACGAAACCCAATTTTTCTCAACTCCATCTTCTCTTTCTGCTCAGGATATGTTGAGGCGCAGTAGGAGAGAGAAGACAAGAGTTGGCGGGGGAGGGGGGGGGGGTGTCAGCCTCACCTCTGACATTAAAGACTGGGGAGGGGGGAAGCCCAGCGGGCTGGAGAGGAACAAGGCCAAGCCTGCGGAGATGTCAGTGGGCATCTCAAGGAGCATCCACACTTCACAGAGAAAGCTAAGGTTCATGCAGGTTGGGGGCAGCTCATTCCGCCACTCACTCTCTCCTCTCTCACTCACAGGTGCCACAGGAAGAGGGCAAGGGAAGGTGAGGAGATCCTGTCCAGTAGTCACTCCAGCCCACACAGAAGAGGAAAGAAAGTGAACTTGAATAGGTGTCACACCAATCACCTGAATCCTCCACCCCTGCGGAGACACGCACCTTGGTGGGCACAAGATGTAATTCAGGTTGGGTCTCACATTCTGAGGGTCGCTGTTAATGTTCGACAGAGGAATAACATATCAGTTTGTTTTTTACCTTCAGCAAGTTTATTCTGCATCCAACTCAGCAGCAATACAAACTCCATATATAAAGAAAAATCCCCACTGTTCCAGCTGTGTCCATTTCCACTCTTTTGAAAGTTGAGCCAATAACCATTACTTGTCTTTAGCAAGGCAATTTGCTCAACAATGTAATTGTCACAGCACACACTTACTGATACATTGACAATTTTGATTTGATTTATTATGGCTTATTAGGGCAGCACAGTAAAAAGTCTGACGACACCAGGTTTCAGTCCAACCGAATTATTTGATAGTAAACTCACTAGCTTTCGGGGTTTGTCCCTTCGTCAGGTGAATGGAGAGTTCTGGCCTCAGACAGAGCATATAAAGCACAGACAGTTTACAGATTACTGATTAGAATGTGAATCCTTACACCTAACCTGTTATTCAAGTCTTAAAGTGGCTGACAATATGAGTGGAAGGAGCACTGATCACAGATTAAAGAGATGTGTATTGTCTCTTGTATAGAACAAGTTGTATAGAACGTTGGTTAGGCCTCACCTGGAGTACTGCATCCAGTTCTGGTCGCCGTACTACCGGAAGGATGTAGAGATCCTGGAGAGAGTGCAGAGGAGATTTACCAGGATGTTGCCTGGTATGGAAGGGCTGTCTTACGAGGAAAGATTGAACGCACTTGGGCTGTTTTCCCTTGAGAGACGTCAGCTGAGGGGGATCTAATAGAGGTTTATAAGATTATGAAGGGGACAGATAGAGTAGATGATGATAAGCTTTTTCCGCTATTAGAAATGGATAGAACGAGGGGTCACGGGCTTAGGGTGAGGGGGGCTAGATATAAGACTAATATTAGAGGGCAGTTTTTCACACAAAGGGTAGTGGGGATGTGGAATGCACTGCCGAGTAAGGTGGTGGAAGCAGGCACGCTAGGGTTGTTCAAGAGTCACTTGGACAGCCACATGAGCGGTCTACATATAGGGGGATATAGCAGGCCTTACTAAGCATTGTAGGCTTGGGGTCAGTTTTAGCCTCAGGGATATAGAGTCTTTTAATAATGAAATTTTTATCCACAGGCACTTAAGTCCAGCAAGGGGCATGCGGGCGGCAGGTTGTGGTGGGCTGCTCTTGGATATTGCTTCGGGAGTTGCCTACTGCTTCATGTCGTTGGTATGCGTAAACTGGACCATCTCGAGGGCATCATGGCAGCTCAGAGGCTCTAGCTCGTTAGAGGGGTCAGTTTTTGTTCAAAGTGTGCAGGAAGGTTTTTTGACTCAGTATGTAGATAGGCCAAGTAGAGGTGAGGCTATATTGGATTTGGTGCTGGGTAATGAGCCAGACCAGGTGCTAGACTTGGAAGTTGGTGTGCATTTTGGTGATAGTGACCACAATTCAGTTACGTTCACCTTAGTGATGGAAAGGGATAGGCATGAACCTCGGGTCACTAGTTTTAGCTGGGGGAAGGGTAATTATAAGGCTATTAGGAGAGAATTGGGAAGCATAGGTTGGACTAGGAGATTACAGGGACTGGGAACGTCCGAAATGTGGAGTTTTTTCAAGGAGCAGCTACTGCGGGTCTGTGATAGGTATGTCCCTGTCAGGCAAGGAGGATTTGGTAGGGCTAGGGAACCGTGGTGCACTAAAAAAGTTGATTCATTGGTTAGGAAGAAAAAGGAGGCTTATGTTCAGATGAGGCTTGAGGGCTCAGGTAGTGCATTAGAAAGCTTTAGATTGGCTAGGAGGGAGTTGAAGAGGGAGTTAAGAAGGGCTAAAAGAGGACATGAGATGACTTTGGCTGATAGGATTAAGGAGAATCCTAAGGCGTTCTATAGGTATGTCAAGAACAGAAGGTTGGTTATGGCAAGATTAGGGCCAGTTACAGACAGTAGAGGGAAGTTGTCTGTGGAACCGGAAGAGATTGGAGAGGCATTGAACCAATATTTCTCTTCGGTGTTCACGCAGGGGGACATGAATGTAGCTGAGGAGGACACTGGGGTGCAGGGATGTAAAATAGAAAATATTGCAGTTGATACCGAGGATGTGCTGGATATTCTAGAGGGCTTGAAGATAGATAAGTCCCCTGGTCCGGATGGGATTTACCCTAGGATTCTCTGGGAAGCTAGAGAGGTGATTGCAGAGCCTCTGGCTCTGATCTTCAGGTCATCTTTGGTCTCTGGTGTAGTCCCGGAAGATTGGAGGACAGCGAATGTTGTCCCATTGTTTAAGAAGGGGAACAGAGACTTCCCTGGGAATTATAGACCGGTGAGTCTTACTTCTGTTGTGGGCAAGGTTTTAGAAAAAATTATTAGGGATAGGATTTATAGTTATTTGGAGAGTAATGAATTGATTAGAGACAGTCAGCATGGTTTTGTAGCAGGTAGGTCGTGTCTTACTAACCTTATTGAGTTCTTTGAGAATATGACCAAAGAGGTGGATAGGGGTAAGGCAGTTGACGTGGTATATATGGATTTTAGTAAGGCGTTTGGTAAGGTTCACCATGGTAGGCTTCTGCAGAAAATGCAGATGTATGGGATTGGGGGTAATCTAGGTACTTGGATCAGGAATTGGCTAGCAGATAGGAGACAGAGGGTGCTGGTTGATGGTGAATATTCGTCATGGAGTTCGGTTACGAGTGGTGTGCCTCAGGGATCTGTTTTGGGCCACTGCTGTTCGTAATTTTTATTAATGATCTGGATGAGGGTATAGTTGGGTGGATTAGTAAGTTTGCTGATGACACCAAAGTAGGAGGTGTGGTAGATTGTGAGGAAGGGTGTCATAGTTTGCAGGGTGACCTAGACAGGTTGCAGAGCTGGGCCGCGAGGTGGCGGATGGAGTTTAATGCAGAGAAGTGTGAGGTAATTCATTTCGGTAGGAGAAACAGATGTGTTGAGTATAGGGCTAACGGGAGGACTTTGAATAGTGTGGAGGAGCGGAGGGATCTAGGTGTATGTGTACATAGATCCCTGAAAGTTGGGAATCAAGTAGATAAGGTTGTTAAGAAGGCATACAGTGTCTTGGCGTTTATTGGTAGGGGGATTGAATTTAGGAGTCGCAGCGTCATGTTACAACTGTACACAACTCTGGTGCAGCCGCACTTGGAGTACTGTGTGCAGTTCTGGTCCCCACATTACTGGACGGACATGGAAGCTTTGGAGAGGGTGCAGAGGAGGTTTACCAGGATGTTGCCTGGTATGGAGGGGAGGTCCTATGAGGAGAGGCTGAGGGATTTGGGGTTGTTTTCGCTGGAAAGAAGGAGGCTAAGAGCGGATCTTATTGAAACATATAAGATGATTAGAGGTTTAGATAGGGTGGATCGTGATAGCCTTTTTCCTCGGATGGAGAAAGCTAGCACGAGGGGCCATGGCTTTAAATTAAGGGGGGTAGTTATAGGACGGATGTCAGGGGTAGGTTCTTTACCCAGAGGGTGGTGAGGGATTGGAATGCCCTGCCTGCTGCGGTTGTAAATGCGCCTAGTTTGGGGGCGTTTAAGAGATCTGTGGATAGGTTTATGGACGAAAAGGGATTGGTTTAGCTTAGTGGGTCATTGTTTTTGTAACTGGTCAGCGCAACATCGTGGGCCGAAGGGCCTGTTCTGCGCTGTAATGTTCTATGTTTTTTGTTCTATGTTCTATAACTACCACCCCTTAATTTAAAGCCATGGCCCCTCGTGCTAGCTTTCTCCATCCGAGGAAAAAGGCTATCACTGTCCACCCTGTCTAAACCTCTAATCATCTTATATGTTTCAATAAGATCCCCTCTTAGCCGCCTTCTTTCTAATGAAAACAACCCCAAATCCCTCAGTCTCTCCTCATAGGACCTCCCCTCCATACCAGGCAACATCCTGGTAAACCTCCTCTGCACCCTCTCCAAAGCCTCCACATCCTTCCTGTAATGTGGGGACCAGAACTGCACACAATACTCCAAATGTTTTTATTGTGCTGAATAAAAAAAATGTTTGAAATGTGCTTTGTACACAGCTCAGCAAACCTATGAGCGGGGATGCTTTCCAAGTGACAAAGGCCAGGCACACTCTAGTGGTCACTTCTAAGAAATGGAAATTGTTGTTTAAAGGAAAGAAACAAATTCTACTAAGGCTGTATTTGAATAGAAACATTTGATTTCTGTTTTAAAGATCTCTTGTGAGAATATTACGAGAATAAGGTCCCTCCTGACAAACTGAACAAGATACTGGATGTGTAAGGTAGGAGGTAACATTAGGGGAGAAAGGACAGTTCTGGTCGCCTTACTACCGGAAAGACGTGGAGACCCTAGATAGTGCAGAGGAGGTTTACCAGGATGCTGCCTGGTATGGAAGGACTGGGTTATGCGGAAAGATTGGGCAAAGTGGGGCTGTTTTCCTTAGAAAGACGTAGACTGAGGGGAGATCTAATAGAGGTGTATAAGATTATGATGGGTATAGATAGAGTAAACAGTGGTAAGCTACTTCCTATGTTAGAAACACACATTACGAGGGGCCACGGGCTTAGGGTGAGGGGGGGACGAGGTATAATTCGGATGTTAGAGAGAGGTTTTTCACACAGAGGGTAGTGGGGGTATGAAATGCTCTGCCAAGTAAGGTGGTGGAGGCAGGCACGCTGGAGTTGTTTAAGAGTAACTTAGATAGGCACATGAGCGGGATGGAGATGGAGGGATATAGGAGACTGTTTTAAATAAGGTTCAGGAGCCTTAGGACGTCCCTGGGAATCAACTGATTCCTATGGACCTTCCAACATATTTTCTGGCTCACTTGTTTCACTTTTGAGCTTCTGGGGATTCCCTTGAATGTTTGCATAAGATGTGCATGGTACTGATATTTTTCTCATTTAATCCACAGGTGATTCGGTCCGCCTTGTTGTCCAACAAGGGGCATACACACGGTGAGATAACAGGAACACAGAATATTTACAATGTAGAAGGAGGCCATTCAGCCCATCAAGTCTGCAACACCTCTCTGAAAGAGAATTCTACCCTGTTCCAATCCCCCGCCTTATCCCTGTAACCTTCCACATTCTTTCTTTACGGATAGAATTGGGGATAGAAAGATTGAACAAATTGGGGCTCTTTTCCCTTGAAAGACAGCGACTGAGGGGGGATCTAATAGAGGTATATAAGATTATGAAGGGTATAGATAGAGCAAACAGAGGAAAGCTATTTCCTATGATAGAGGCACACAGTACAAGGGGACGTGGGCTTAAGGTGAGGGGGGAGAGGTATAACACGGATATTAGAGGGAGGTTTTTCACACAGAGGGTAGTGGGGGTATGGAATGCTCTGCCAAGTAAGGTGGTGGAGGCAGGCACGCTGGAGATGTTTAAGAGTAACTTAGACAAGCACGAGTGGGTTGGAGATGGGTGGATATAGGAGATTGTTTTAAATAAGGTTCATTAGCATCGGTTCGTCCCTGGAAAGGTAAATGGATATGGTATGATAATAATTTTTTTTTCTCTTTTCATTCACAGGTTTTAAGTCGGTCCGCCTTGTTGTCCAACGAGGGGCATACACGCGATGGGTCGTACTTGGGCTGCTCTTGGTTGTTCGAGATTGGCCGAGTGCCTAGTGGCGAAAACCTGCAGCAGGCGACGGTGCAGAGGGACCTCGGGGTCCTTGTGCATGAGTCGCAAAAACCCAGCTTGCAGGTGCAGCAGGTGGTCAGGAAGGCGAATGGGATGCTGGCCTTCATAGCGAGGGGGATTGAATATAAAAGTAGGGAGGTCTTGCTGCAGCTGTATAGGGCATTGGTGAGGCCGCAGCTGGAGTACTGTGTGCACTTTTGGGCGCCGCACCTGCGCAAAGATATTTTGGCCTTGGAGGGAGTGCAGAGGAGGTTTACTAGGCTGATACCAGAGTTGAGGGGGTTGAGCTATGAGGAGAGGCTGAATAAACTGGGCTTGTACTCGTTAGAGTTTAGAAGAATGAGGGGAGATCTCATTGAGACGTATAAGATGATGAATGGGATGGATAGGATAGAGGTGGAGAGACTCTTCCCGCTCAAAAAAGACAGTAGGACTAGGGGGCACAGCCTCAAGATAAAAGGGGGGGCGGTTTAGATCGGAGTTGAGGAGGAACTTCTTCACTCAAAGGGTGGTGAATCTCTGGAATTCTCTGCCCGTTGAAATGGTGGAGGCTGCCTCGCTAAATATTTTTAAGACGCGGGTTGATGGGTTTTTGATAAGAGAAGGGATTAAGGGTTATGGGGAGAGGGCGGGAAGGTGGAACTGAGCCACGACAGATCAGCCATGATCTTATTGAATGGCGGGGCAGGCTCGAAGGGCTAGATGGCCTACTCCTACTCCTTATGTTCTTATGTTTAATATCAAATAAATCAGTTGGACTTAAACCTGGTGTTGTCAGACATCATTGTCTTCTCTACACATAGCAGGAGGAGAATGTGCAAGAAAAACAGTGTCGCAGCAAAGAGAGAGAAAGTGTACATGTGTGGGAGTGAGGGTGAAAAGGATGTTTGTTGAGTGGTGAATGTGAGTGTGAGGGGGGTGGGTTTGAGCAGCCTGTGGTGGCAGCAAAAGCCTACTGCACCTAGTATTCCCAGGCAGTCTCCCATCCAAGTACTAACCAGGCCTGAGTCTGCTTAGCTTCCGAGATCAGACGAGATCAGGCGTTTTCAGACTAGTATGGCCGTAGGCATTTGCTGCTCTGCTTTCTGCCCACTTAAAGGCACTGATACCTTCTTGCCATTTCTCAAATCAGGATGCATGGAAGGAATTCTTTTCCTTCTGCCGCACTCACGTTGCTTTCTCTCTTAGCCCTTTGCCTCCCAACTCAACATTTCACGGGGCCCCTCACCTCTGCAAGCAGTTACTCAACGCACATTTTAACTCCCCGCGCTGTCTCTCACTTCCTCCTCCACTGCACAAAGGCAAAGGGGGTCGAGGCAGGCGGAGGAGGGGAGCAAGGAGACAAAATTGTCAGGCACTCGGCTACGGCAGCAGAGAGGCCAGACCGGGGGTGGGGGGGGTGGGGGGGGGGGGCGGCGGACAAACAAACAGAGAAAGAGCAGCAACCCTTGTGGACAACTCGCAGGGCGTTACTCTGACACACACAATGCAGTGGGTTATTTGTAAAGCTGGATGCTCGAGAAATGTGCACAAAACCCAATTTTTCTCAACTCCATCTTCTCTTTCTGCTCAGGATATGTTGAGGCGCAGTAGGAGAGAGAAGACAAGAGTTGGCGTGGTGGGGGGGGCGGGGGTCAGCCTCACCTCTGACATTAAAGACTGGGGAGGGGGGAAGCCCAGCGGGCTGGAGAGGAACAAGGCCAAGCCTGCGGAGATGTCAGTGGGCATCTCAAGGAGCATCCACACTTCACAGAGAAAGCTAAGGTTCATGCAGCTCATTCCGCCACTCACTCTCTCCTCTCTCACTCACAGGTGCCACAGGAAGAGGGCAAGGGAAGGTGAGGAGATCCTGTCCAGTAGTCACTCCAGCCCACACAGAAGAGGAAAGAAAGGGAACTTGAATAGGTGTCACACCAATCACCTGAATCCTCCACCCCTGCGGAGACACGCACCTTGGTGGGCACAAGATGTAATTCAGGTTGGGTCTCACATTCTGAGGGTCGCTGTTAATGTTCGACAGAGGAATAACATATCAGTTTGTTTTTTACCTTCAGCAAGTTTATTCTGCATCCAACTCAGCAGCAATACAAACTCCATATATAAAGAAAAATCCCCACAGTTCCAGCTGTGTCCATTTCCACTCTTTTGAAAGTTGAGCCAATAACCATTACTTGTCTTTAGCAAGGCAATTTGCTCAACAATGTAATTGTCACAGCACACACTTTCTGACACATTGACAATTTTGATTTGATTTATTATGGCTTATTAGGGCAGCACGGTAAAAAGTCTGACGACACCAGGTTTCAGTCCAACCGATTTATTTGATAGTAAACTCACAAGCTTTCGGGGTTTGACCCTTCGTTTGGTGAATGGAGAGTTCTGGCCTCAGACAGAGCATATAAAGCAGAGACAGTTTAGAGATTGCTGATTAGAATGCGAATCCTTACACCTAACCTGCTGTTCAAGTCTTAAAGTGGCTGATAATGTGAGTGGAAGGAGCACTGATCACAGTTTAAAGAGATGTGTATTGTCTCCAGACAGTACAGTAAGTGAGGTTTTGCAAACCCAGGCAAGTCACGGGGGTTACAGATAGTGCGACATGAACCCAAGATCCTTGTTGAGACCGTCCTCATGTGTGCGGAACTTGGCTATCAACATATCCACATCATTAGTAGGGCGGCACAGCACCAGAGTGGGTTAGCACTGCTGCTTCACAGCTCCAGGGACCTGGGTTCAATTCCTGGCTCGGGTCACTGTCTGTGTGGAGTTTGCACATTCTCCCTGTGTCTGAGTGGGTTTCCTCCGGGTGCTCCAGTTTCCTCCCACAATCCAAAGATGTTAGGTTGATTGGCCATGCCCCTTAATGTCCTGGGATATGTAGGCTAGAGGGGTAAATGTGTGGGGTTGTAGAGACAGGGTCTGGGATGCAATTGTTGTTGGTAAAGACTGATGGGTCAAATGGCCTCCTCCTGCACTGTAGGGTTTCTATAAAGAAATTCACTTAACCATTCACATCAAATGTCATCGTCTGCTTAGAAATAAGAGGCCCAGGTGAACTCACTGGCATGGCGGGTTCCGATGGGATCTCCTCACAACTTAGGGCTGTGGGAGGAAACCCACACAGAAATGGGGAGAATGTGCAGACTCCACACAGACAGTCGCCCAAGATGGGGGGATTGAACCTGGATCTTCTGTGGCTATGAGGCAGCAGTGCTGACCACTGTGCCACCATGCTGCCCCACAGCAGTTAGCAGTGCAGCCTCACGGCGCTAGGGACCTGGCTACAATTCCGAGCATGGGCCACTGCCCTCGTAGAGCTTGCACATTCTCCCTGTGTCTGCGTGGGTTTTCTCCGGGAGCTCCGGTTGCCTCCCACAGTCCAAAGATGTGTGGGTTGGGTGGACTGGCTGTGCTAAATTGCCCCTCTGTATCAGGGGAACTATCTTGGGTAAATGCACGGGGTTATGGGGATAGGGCCTGGGTGGGACTTGATGGGCCGAATGGCCTCCTTCTCTACTGTAGGATTCTATGGCTCACTGAAGAATGAGTATCAGACGTTATCACAAGTTTTCTTTGGAAAACAATAACGTATCTTTGGGGCTTTTAATTTGGATACAGTGAGAGAGGGGTAGTTTTATCTCGGGAACAGCAATTGCAATTCTGAACACTGGGTTGGAAACCTCTTCCAAAGCTTAAAGATTCGGGGTTCGGTTCCCACTTCAAAAGTTATAGAACATAGAACATTACAGCGCAGAACAGGCCCTTCGGCCCACGATGTTGCGCCGACCAGTTAAAAAGCAATGACCCTCTAACCTAAACCAATCCCTTTCCATCCATAAACCTATCCACGGATCTCTTAAACGCCCCCAAACTAGGAGCATTTACAACTGCAGCTGGCAGGGCATTCCAATCCCTCACCACCCTCTGGGTAAAGAACCTACCCCTGACATCCGTCCTATATTGTTCCTGAGGAGCAGTATCCAGACGCAGCGATTTTTGGGCGTGTGAAGTGGCAGCAAGAAAGGTGCATTTTTCTGTATATTTTGTTTAACGGTTTATTTCTAGTTTAAGTCGCGAGTTTTTTCGGGGTTTTTTAAAAAATTAGTTAGAAACGAGAATTCGTCACTAGGACGGTTACCGGTAGTTGTAGTTTTTTTTTCTTGAGCCCCTAATCCTATAAATTAGCGCAGAGAGGATACCCGATCCTCTACACTGGTAGAGAATCCCACCCTCCCACCTCCTCTAACCTAAATTATAAGTGTGGGAAAGTTTTTTTTTGTTTTTTTCTGCTGGTAATTGTTTCAGGGATGGCAGTTCAGGTAGCGTGCTGCATCTCCTGTGGGATGTATGTGGTGAGGGACTCCAGTAGTGTTTCAGGGGATTTTACTTGTAAGAAGTGTGTTAGACTGAAGCTTCTGGAGGAGCGTGTAAAGGAGCTGGAGGTGGAATTAGAGGAACTCCGCATAATTCGGGAGGCAGAGGTGGACATTGATAGGTGTTATAAGGAGATAGTCACTCCTAGAAATCAGTCTTGGGTCACTGCCAAGAGGAGGGGAAAGAAGCAAGTGGGGGGAAAATCCCCTGGGGCTGTTCCCCTCCAAAATAGGTTTTCGGTCCTGGAGGCTACAGTTGAGGAGGAATCAACTGGGGATAGCCAAAGGGAGCAGGTCTCTGGGGGTGAGCCTATTATAAAAGCTCAGGTGGTTAGGGGATGCAAAAGATTGGGCCTCGTGATTGGGGACTCCACAGTTAAGGGGACGGATAGGAGAGTCGGTAGTAATGGTAGGGACTCAGGGCTGGTGTGTTGCCTACCAGGGGCTGGGGTCTGGGATGTATCAGAGAGGATATTCAAGACTCTTAGGGGAGAGGGAGATCAAACCCAAGTTATAATTCATGTGGGGACACATGACATAGGGAGGCTAAGGGAAGGGGATATTAAGCAGAGATTCATGGAGTTGGGGTGGAAACTAAAGGCCAAGACAGACAGAGTGGTTATCTCTGGACTCTTGCCTGTGCCATGGGATAGTTTAGAGAGGAATAGAGAGAGGGAAAGTTTGAACTTGTGGCTGAGGGGAGGTGCAGGAGGGAGGGGTTCAAGTACTTGAGCAATTGGGACTCATTCTGGGGAAGGTGGGACCTCTATAAGAGTGATGTTTACACCTGAACCAGAGGGGAACAAATATCCTGGGGGGTAAATTTGTGAAGGCTATGCGGAGTGGTTTAAATTGATTCAGAGGGGGGGTGGGATCCTGAGTAGAGGGGGTGAAAGTGAGGGGGGTATAGATGGGGACTGCAATACACGGCATTGTGGGGGTGGGGCGGAGCAGGGTTTGAAATGCGTATACTTTAATGCGAGGAGTATTCACAATAAAGTGGATGAACTTGCAGCGTGGATCAGTACCTGGGACTTTGATGTTGTGGCCATTTCAGAGACATGGATAGAGCAGGGGCAGGAATGGATGTTGCAGATCCTGGGGTACAAATGTTTTAGTCGGAGCAGAGAAGGAGGTAGAAGGGGGGGTGGTGTAGCATTATTGGTCAAGGACTGTATCACAGTGTCAGAGAGGAAGTTTGATTAGGACTTGTCTGTTGAGGTAGTATGGGCAGAGATTAGAAATAGGAGAGGAGAGGTCACCCTGCTGGGAGTCTTTTATAGACCTCCAAAAAGTTCTAGAGAGGTTGAGGAAAGGATTGCGGAGACGATCCTGGTTAGGAGTGAAAGTAATAGGGTAATTGTCATGGGGGACTTTAACTTTACTAATATTGATTGGAATTGCTATAGCTCTAGCTCGTTAGAGGGGTCAGTTTTTGTTCAAAGTGTGCAGGAAGGTTTTTTGACTCAGTATGTAGATAGGCCAACTAGAGGTGAGGCTATATTGGATTTGGTGCTGGGTAATGAGCCAGACCAGGTGCTAGACTTGGAAGTTGGTGTGCATTTCGGTGATAGTGACCACAATTCGGTTACGTTCACCTTAGTGATGGAAAGGGATAGGCATGAACCTCGGGTCACTAGTTTTAGCTGGGGGAAGGGTAATTATGAGGCTATTAGGAGAGAATTAGGAAACATGGGTTGGACTAGGAGATTGGACTGGGAATGTCCGAACCTTTGACGTGACGCTCTGAACCTTTCAGAGCTTCACGTCAGATTCCTGTACCATAGGATCATTTGGGATTTTCCTATGGGATGATTAATGGGGACTTTAGTCTCTCACCATTTACAATAATTTCTTTGCTTGAACTAGCCACTTCTGGATACAATAACGTTTGGATACAATAACCTCCTGACCGGGTAAACTGCAGATCCATTGACTTCCCAAAAAAGTTATTACTTTGTCAAAAACAAAGCAATGTTTCATGTGTGCCTTTCTCATACAAGGTTGAAACAGCAGGGACAGCTGTCTCACTAGTGACATTTGGGGGAAATCTTGCTAGAATTTGGCAATGACCAGTGAGAAAATTGGAGAGAGACGTGCCGACAGCTCCAGTTTGATTTCTCATCAGATCTTGAGCCTCACTCTAGAATCGTAGAACCCTGCAGTGCTGAAAGAGGCCCTTCGGCCCATCGAGTCTGCACCGACCACAATCCCACCCAGGCCCTACCCCCATATCCCTACATATTATTATGGTCACGAGAAGAATATCGCGCCCGCGGCGGTCCCCCCCCCCTCTGATTCAAAGAACGAAGAACAACACAGCACGGGAAACAGGCCCTTCGGCCCAACGAGCCCGCGCCGCCATAACCTGCCCTAGCTCCACTAATTGAGCCAATCAGTTCAGAGCTGCAAACCCTCACACCGTCCGAGGAGAGGTGCCTCGAGCTGTCCGGCGAGGAGGAAGAGTGCGCTTGGGCTGAGGGTGAAACTGGGGGCAGCAGACAAATGTGAGAATCCTCAAGATCCGCTATCATCCCTCAACTCCCTAGTGAGTAGTCAATGTTCCCCTGTGATGAGTCGATGCCCTGCTGTTGCAGGCCAACAGGCTGGACCATCCTCACGGCCACCAGACACGAGCAGGGAGAGTTCTTCGACCTCACTGTTGAAGAAGTGTCACAGCTGTCACCCACACCCGGCACCAGGTGGGGATGTCCCAGGGAACATGCACTCGGAGGGAGGCCAGGACTCTGCTGAGCCCCTGCCTGGTGATCTGCCCCTGGGCCCGGACGTCCCACAGTTGCTGGGGCTGCAAAGGCAGAGTGGGAGAGGATGGCAGCCTCCCCCCACTCGGACTGCAAGATCGACTGCAAGGAGTCCCATCACCTTCTGTGACTGCAGCGCACTGAGGCCAACACTGCGAGGGTGGCATCCGCAGAGGAGACCTGGGTGCGGGGGGGGCGGGGGTGTGCACTCCATGGCAGGAGATGTCCGCAGCATGGTTCCCCTCATGACCCCCATGTCTGAAGGCACGATGGTGCATGTACTAGTGGGAATCCAGAAGTGTCAGCATCAGAGGATGGTTGGGCTTCTGTTTCTAACCTCAGCTGCCCTTGTATCCCATGGAGGACCAGCAGGTCCATCGGGCACCCAAAGGGGTGAGGATCGTCTGGGTTACAGCCTGGGCCCAGAAGACCTTGGGAGTGTCCAGCCGATTGGAGTCCCCCCTTCCTGTGAGCGACATACCTTCAGCTCCAGCAGTGAGGGCAGCTTGAGATATCCATGCTTCCTGAAAGGAGGCCGGGACCCTCAATGCCCAGTCCCCCAGGGGACGCCCGCCAAGCTCATCTCAGGCAACGTGTAGCCTCCTCCACCTATCTGCGGATCCTGGGGAAACATCTAGACGGAGTGGGAGAGTAAGAATGATAGGCACCCAGTTAGCATGGGCGAAAGCAGCGTACAGAGGTCACCGCTGTATACAGTCACCAATAATAAATCACTCCGTTCACTCACAGACCCTCCACCTGTGAGGAAGGGGGTGAACATCACAATGAGATAAGCCCATTGTAAATCCTCATGAGGGTCTCCAGTTACAACGGGATTTGTGCCTGTGCGAGTGAGGCCGCAGAATCGCACTGGATGTTACACTCCTCGCGCTAACGCACTGACATTTCAACAGCACGCTCGTCAGTTTTGCTGTCTGTTCCATCTAATGTTGGCTCTCTCTGCTGTACCCTTCATTCGATCGTTATTGGCCCTTCCTAGTTTTATCGGCACCTTCTGTCTCCTTTCTGGTGCCCCTCCCCAGTAAGAACTCTCACAACACCAGGTTATAGTCCAACAGGTTTACTTAGTAGCACAAACGCCACTAGCTTTCGGAGTGCTGCTCCTTCGTCCCACTCACCTGACAAAGGGGCAGTGACAAATGGTCACGGGCACTCGGCCTCTGACCTTCGGGTAAGCATTCTCCAAGGCGGCCTTCACGACACATGACAGCGCAGAGCCGCTGAGCAGAGACTGATGGCCACGTTCCGCACACATGAGGACGGTCTCAACAGGGATCTTGGGTTCATGTCGCACTATCTGTAACCCCCGTGACTTGCCTGGGTTTGCAAAACCTCACTCACTGTACTGTCTGGAGACAATACACATCTCTTTAACCTGGGCTTGATGCTCCTTCCACATACATTGTTGGCCACTTTAAGACTTGAATAGCAGGTTAGGTGCAAAGATTCACATTCTAATCAGTAATCTGTAAACTGTCTGTGCTTTTATATGCTCTGTCTGAGGCCAGAACTCTCCATTCACCTGACGAAGAGGGGAAACCCCAAAAGCTTGTGAGTTTTTGTTTCCGTCTTCACGGTGAATAATTTGCCAGGTGTTAGCGATGGAAAGGTGGTAGGACTGGAGGGTCTTAATGACATTACTATTACTAGAGAGGCGGTGCTCGACAGACTGGAGGGGAAGATTGTGGACAAGTCCCCAGGAACGGATGGAATGCATCCGAGGGTTCTGAAAGAAATGGCGGAGGTGATAGTGGATGCCTTGGTGGTTATTTTCCAGACGTCGCTGGATTCTGGGGAAGTGCCAGATGATTGGAAAACGACTAATGTTACGCCGTTGTTTAAGACGGGTGCCAGGAAAAGGCGGGGAATTATAGGCCGGTTAGTTTAACATCTGTGGTAGGTAAAATGTTAGAATCTGTCATTAAGGAGGAAATTGTGAGGCATCTTGAAGGGAATTGCTTGATAGAGCAGACGCAGCACGGTTTCATTAAAGGGAAGTCGTGTCTGACAAATTTACTGGAGTTCTATGAGGATGTGTCTAGGGCGGTGGATAGAGGAGAGCCGGTGGATGTGGTCTTTCTAGATTTTCAGAAGGCGTTTGACAAAGTACCTCACAAGAGGTTATTGCAGAAGGTCGAGGGACATGGAGTTGGGGGTAGGGTGTTAGCGTGGATAGAGGATTGGTTGTCAAATAGGAGGAAGAGAGTGGGGTCAACGGGTGCTATTCGGATTGGCGGATGGTGACTAGTGGAGTGCCCCAGGGGTCGGTGCTGGGGCCTCAGCTTTTTACCATTTATATAGATGATCTGGAGGAGGGAACCGAGTGTAGGGTGTCAAAATTTGCTGATGACACCAAGATTGGGGGAACGGCAAATTGTGCGGAGGGTGTGGAGAGTCTGCAGAAGGATCTAGATAGGCTGTGCGAATGGGCCAGGAAATGGCAAATGGAATTTAATGTTGGCAAGTGTGAGGTGGTCCACTTTGGTAGGAAGAATGGTAGGAAGGACTATGACTTACGGGGTGAAAAACTGCAGCAGGCGACGATGCAGAGGGACCTGGGGGTCCTTGTGCACGAGTCGCAAAAACCCAGCTTGCAGGTGCAGCAGGTGGTCAGGAAGGCGAATGGGATGCTGGCCTTCATAGTGAGGGGGATTGAATATAAAAGTAGGGAGGTCTTGCTGCAGCTGTATAGGGCATTGGTGAGGCCGCAGCTGGAGTACTGTGTGCACTTTTGGGCGCCGCACCTGCGCAAAGATATTTTGGCCTTGGAGGGAGTGCAGAGGAGGTTTACTAGGCTGATACCAGAGTTGAGGGGGTTGAGCTATGAGGAGAGGCTGAATAAACTGGGCTTGTACTCGTTAGAGTTTAGAAGAATGAGGAGAGATCGCATTGAGACGTATAAGATGATGAATGGGATGGATAGGATAGAGGTGGAGAGACTCTTCCCGCTCAAAAAAGACAGTAGGACTAGGGGGCACAGACTCAAGATAAAAGGGGGAGCTGTTTAGATCGGAGTTGAGGAGGAACTTCTTCACTCAAAGGGTGGTGAATCTCTGGAATTCTCTGCCCGTTGAAGTGGTGGAGGCTGCCTCGCTAAATATTTTTAAGATGCGGGTTGATGGGTTTTTGATAAGAGAGGGGATTAAGGGTTATGGGGAGAGGGCGGGAAGGTGGAACTGAGCCACGACAGATCAGCCATGATGTTATTGAATGGCGGGGCAGGCTCGAAGGGCAAGATGGCCTACTCCTGCTCCTATTTCTTCTGTTCTTATGTTTACTATCAAATAAATCAGTTGGACTTAAACCTGGTGTTGTCAGACATCATTGTCTTCTCTACACATAGCAGGAGGAGAATGTGCAAGAAAAACAGTGACGCAGCAAAGAGAGAGAAAGTGTACATGTGCGGGAGTGAGGGTGAAAAGGATGTTTGTTGAGTGTTGAATGTGAGTGTGAGGGGGGTGGGTTTGAGCAGCCTGTGGTGGCAGCAAAAGCCTACTGCACCTGGTATTCCCAGGCAGTCTCCCATCCAAGTACTAACCAGGCCTGAGTCTGCTTAGCTTCCGAGATCAGACGAGATCGGGCGTTTTCAGACTAGTATGGCCGTAGGCATTTACGGCTCTGCTTTCTGCTCACTTAAAGGCACGTGTCGCTGACATCTCTATTTTTCTCACCGACATACACATTAACTTTCTTATGAGGAATGATTGAGTTGCTTGGGCAATTTAGAAGAACGATAGCTGACCTTATGGACACACATTGCATTCTCAGGGAACCTAACAGTGGGAACCACAAGTGCACACAACTTCTTTCTCCTTGTGAGACAATTTTGCACCAGAGGGCATCATCTCAGATTCAGGAAGCACACATTTAAGAGATGAAGAGGACAATGCATCTCCGTCAGAAGACAGTGCATCTTTCGCATACAGAAATGTTCACTTCAACATTGACAGATTTTTAATCAGTAAGGGAAAAGACAGTTATGGAGATAAAGTAGGAAATAAGTTGACGATTAAGCTATGAGGAGAGGCTGAATAAGAACATAAGAAATAGGAGCAGGAGTAGGCCATCTGGCCCTTCGAGCCTGCCCCGTCATTCAATAAGATCATGGCTGATCTGTCGTGACTCAGCTCCACCTTCCCGCCCTCTCCCCATAACCCTTAATCCCCTCGCTTATCAAAAACCCATCAACCCGCTTCTTAAAAATATTTAGCGAGGTAGCCTCCACCACTTCAACGGGCAGAGAATTCCAGAGATTCACCACCCTTTGAGTGAAGAAGTTCCTCCTCAACTCTGTTCTAAAACCGCCCCCCCTTTATCTTGAGGCTGTGCCCCCTAGTCCTACTGTCTTTTTTGAGCGGGAAGAGTCTCTCCACCTCTATCCTATCCATCCCATTCATCATCTTATACGTCTCAATGAGATCTCCCCTCATTCTTCTAAACTCTAACGAGTACAAGCCTAGTTTATTCAGCCTCTCCTCATAGCTCAATCCCCTCAACTCCGGTATCAGCCTAGTAAACCTCCTCTGCACTCCCTCCAGGGCCAAAATATCCTTGCGCAGGTGCGGCGCCCAAAACTGCACACAGTACTCCAGCTGCGGCCTCACCAATGCCCTATACAGCTGTAGCAAGACCTCCCTACTTTTATATTCAATCCCCCTCGCTATGAAGGCCAGCATCCCATTCGCCTTCCTGACCACCTGCTGCACCTGCAAGCTGGGTTTTTGCGACTCATGCACAAGGACCCCGAGGTCCCTCTGCACCGTCGCCTGCTGCAGTTTTTCGCCCCGTAAGTAATAGTCCTTCCTACCATTCCTCCTACCAAAGTGAACCACCTCACACTTGCCAACATTAAATTCCATTTGCCATTTCCTGGCCCATTCGCCCAGCCTATCTGGATCCTTCTGCAGACTCTCCACACCCTCCGCACAATTTGCCTTTCCCCCAATCTTGGTGTCATCAGCAAATTTCGACACCCTGCACTCGGTTCCCTCCTCCAGATCATCTATATAAATGATAAATAGCTGAGGCCCCAGCACCGACCCCTGGGGCACCCCACTAGTCACCAACCGCCAATCCGAATAGCATCCATTGACCCTCACTCTCTGCCTCCTATTTGACAACCAATCATCTATCCACGCTAACACCCTACCCCCAACTCCATGTCCCCTGACCTTCTGCAATAACCTCTTGTGAGGTACCTTGTCAAACGCCTTCTGAAAATCCAGAAAGACCACATCCACCAGCTCTCCTCTATCCACTGCCCTAGACACATCCTCATAGAACTCCAGTAAATTTGTCAGACACGACTTCCCTTTCATGAAACCGTGTTGCGTCCGCCCTATCAAGCAATAAGAGAGGGGATTAAGGGTTATGGGGAGAAAGCGGGAATGTGGAGCTGAGTCACGACAGATCAGCCATGATGTTATTGAATGGCGGGGCAGGCTCGAAGGGCTAGATGGCCTACTCCTGCTCCTATTTCTTATGTTCTTATGTTTACTATCAAATAAATTGGTTGGACTTAAACCTGGCGTTGTCAGACATCATTGTCTTCTGTACACGTAGCAGGAGGAGAATGTGCAAGAAAAACAGTGTCGCAGCAAAGAGAGAGAAAGTGTACGTGTGCGGGAGTGAGGGTGAAAAGGATGTTTGTTGAGTGCTGAATGTGAGTGTGAGGGGGGTGGGTTTGAGCAGCCTGTGGTGGCAGCAAAAGCCTACTGCACCTGGTATTCCCAGGCAGTCTCCCATCCAAGTACTAACCAGGCCTGAGTCTGCTTAGCTTCCGAGATCAGACAAGATCAGGCGTTTTCAGACTAGTATGGCCGTAGGCATTTGCTGCTCTGCTTTCTGCTCACTTAAAGGCACTGACACCTTCTTGCCATTTCTCAAATCAGGATGCATGGAAGGAATTCTTTTCCTTCTGCCGCACTCACGTTGCTTTCTCTCTTAGCCCTTTGCCTCCCAACTCAACATTTCACGGGGCCCCTCACCTCTGCAAGCAGTTACTCAACGCACATTTTAACTCCCCGCGCTCTCTCTCACTTCCTCCTCCACTGCACAACGGCAAAGGGGGTCAAGGCAGGCGGAGGAGGGGAGCAAGGAGACAAAATTGTCAGGCACTCGGCTACAGCAGCAGAGAGGCCAGACCGGGGGGGGGACAAACAAACAGAGACAGAGCAGCAACCCTTGTGGACAACTCGCAGGGCGTCACTCTGACACACACAATGCAGTGGGTTATTGGAAAAGCTGGATAGAACATAGAACATTACAGCACAAACAGGCCCTTCGGCCCTCGAGTTGCGCCGATCACATCAACCCCACCAATCTATAGACCTATCTATAACCCCCAATCCCATTAAACCCCATATACTCATCCAGAAGTCTTTTAAAAGACCCCAGCGAGTTCGCCTCCACCACCGATGACGGCAGCCGATTCCATTCACTCACCACCCTCTGAGTGAAAAAACTTACCCCTAACATCACCTCTGTACTTCCCTCCCCGCACCTTAAATCTGTGTCCTCTCGTAGCGACCATTTCAACCCGGGGAAATAGCCTCTGAGAGTCCACCCTATCTATTCCTCTCAACATTTTATAAACTTCTATCAGGTCGCCTCTCAACCTTCGCCTCTCCAGGGAAAAGAGTCCCAGCTCCCTCAACCTATCTTCATAAGGCATGCCTCCCAGTCCAGGCAACATCCTTGTAAATCTCCTCTGCACCCTTTCAATAGCTTCTACGTCTTTCCGATAGTGAGGCGACCAGAAATGTGCACGAAACCCAATTTTTCTCAACTCCATCTTCTCTTTCTGCTCAGGACATGTTGAGGCGCAGTAGGAGAGAGAAGACAAGAGTTGGCGGGGTGGGGGGGGGGTGGGGGGCGGGGGGGGGGGGGTTAGCTTCACCTCTGACATTAAAGAGTGGGGAGGGGGGAAGCCCAGCGGGCTGGAGAGGAACAAGGCCAAGCCTGCGGAGATGTCAGTGGGTATCTCAAGGAGCATCCACACTTCACAGAGAAAGCTAAGGTTCATGCAGGTTGGGGGCAGCTCATTCCGCCACTCACTCTCTCCTCTCTCACTCACAGGTGCCACAGGAAGAGGGCAAGGGAAGGTGAGGAGATCCTGTCCAGTACTCACTCCAGCCCACACAGAAGAGGAAAGAAAGTGAACTTGAATAGGTGTCACACCAATCACCTGAATCCTCCACCCCTGCGGAGACACGCACCTTGGTGGGCACAAGATGTAATTCAGGTTGGGTCTCACATTCTGAGGGTCGCTGTTAATGTTCGACAGAGGAATAACATATCAGTTTGTTTTTTACCTTCAGCAAGTTTATTCTGCATCCAACTCAGCAGCAATACAAACTCCATATATAAAGAAAAATCCCCACAGTTCCAGCTGTGTCCATTTCCACTCTTTTGAAAGTTGAGCCAATAACCATTACTTGTCTTTAGCAAGGCAATTTGCTCAACAATGTAATTGTCACAGCACACACTTACTGACACATTGACAATTTTGATTTGATTTATTATGGCTTATTAGGGCAGCACAGTAAAAAGTCTGACGACACCAGGTTTCAGTCCAACCGATTTATTTGATAGTAAACTCACAAGCTTTCGGGGTTTGTCCCTTCGTCAGGTGAATGGAGAGTTCTGGCCTCAGACAGAGCATATAAAGCACAGACAGTTTAGAGATTACTGATTAGAATGTGAATCCTTACACCTAACCTGCTGTTCAAGTCTTAAAGTGGCTGATAATGTGAGTGGAAGGAGCACTGATCACAGGTTAAAGAGATGTGTATTGTCTCCAGACAGTACAGTAAGTGAGGTTTTGCAAACCCAGGCAAGTCACGGGGGTTACAGATAGTGCGACATGAACCCAAGATCCCTGTTGAGACCGTCCTCAGGTGTGCGGAACTTGGCTATCAACATATCCACATCATTAGTAGGGCGGCACAGCACCACAGTGGGTTAGCACTGCTGCTTCACAGCTCCAGGGACCTGGGTTCAATTCCCGGCTCGGGTCACTGTCTGTGTGGAGTTTGCACATTCTCCCTGTGTCTGAGTGGGTTTCCTCCGGGTGCTCCAGTTTCCTCCCACAATCCAAAGATGTTAGGTTGATTGGCCATGCCCTTAATGTCCTGGGATATGTAGGCTAGAGGGGTAAATGTGTGGGGTTGTAGAGACAGGGTCTGGGATGCAATTGTTGTTGGTAAAGACTGATGGGCCAAATGGCCTCCTCCTGCACTGTAGGGTTTCTATAAAGAAATTCACTTAACCATTCACATCAAATGTCATCGTCTGCTTAGAAATAAGAGGCCCAGGTGAACTCACTGGCATGGCGGGTTCCGATGGGATCTCCTCACAACTTAGGGCTGTGGGAGGAAACCCACACAGAAATGGGGAGAATGTGCAGACTCCACACAGACAGTCGCCCAAGATGGGGGGATTGAACCTTCTGTGGCTGTGAGGCAGCAGTGCTGACCACTGTGCCACCATGCTGCCCCACAGCAGTTAGCAGTGCTGCCTCACGGCGCTAGGGACCTGGCTACAATTCCGAGCATGGGTCACTGCCCTCGTAGAGCTTGCACATTCTCCCTGTGTCTGCGTGGGTTTTCTCCGGAGCTCCGGTTGCCTCCCACAGTCCAAAGATGTGTGGGTTGGGTGGACTGCTGTGCTAAATTGCCCCTCTGTATCAGGGGAACTAGCTTGGGTAAATGCACGGGGTTATGGGGATAGGGCCTGGGTGGGACTTGATGGGCCGAATGGCCTCCTTCTCTACTGTAGGATTCTATGGTTCACTGAAGAATGAGTATCAGACGTTATCACAAGTTTTCTTTGAAAACAGTAACGTATCTTTGGGGCTTTTAATTTGGATACAGTGAGAGAGGGTAGTTTTATCTCGGGAACAGCAATTGCAATTCTGAGCACTGGGTGGAAACCTCTTCCAAAGCTTAAAGATTCGGGGTTCGGTTCCCACTTCAAAAGTTATAGAACATAGAACATTACAGCGCAGGCCCTTCGGCCACGATGTTGCGCCGACCAGTTAAAAAGCAATGACCCTCTAACCTAAACCAATCCTTTCCATCCATAAACCTATCCACGGATCTCTTAAACGCCCCCAAAACTAGGTGCATTTACAACTGCAGCAGGCAGGGCATTCAGTCCCTCACCACCCTCTGGGTAAAGAACCTATATCCGTCCTATATTGTTCCTGAGGAGCAGTATCCAGACGCAGCGATTTTTGGGCGTGTGAAGTGGCAGCAAGAAAGGTGCATTTTTCTGTTTATTTGTTTAACGGTTTATTTCTAGTTTAAGTCGCGAGTTTTTTCGGTGTTTTTTTTTAAAATTAGTTAGAAACCAGAAGTCGTCACTTGGACGGTTACCGGTAGTTGTAGTTTTTTTTTTCTTGAGCCCCTAATCCTATAAATTAGCGCAGAGAGGATACCCGATCCTCTACACTGGTAGAGAATCCCACCCTCCCACCTCCTCTAACCTAAATTATAAGTGTGGGGGAAGTTTTTTTTTGTTTTTTTTTCTGCTGGTAATTGTTTCAGGGATGGCAGTTCAGGCAGTGTGCTGCATCTCCTGTGGGATGTATGTGGTGAGGGACTCCAGTAGTGTTTCAGGGGATTTTACTTGTAAGAAGTGTGTTAGATTGAAGCTTCTGGAGGAGCGTGTAAAGGAGCTGGAGGTGGAATTAGAGGAACTCTGCATAATTCGGGATGCAGAGGTGGACATTGATAGGAGTTATAAGGAGATGGTCACTCCTAGAAATCAGTCTTGGGTCACTGCCAAGAGGAGGGGAAAGAAGCAAGTGGGGGGTCAATCCCCTGGGGCTGTTCCCCTCCAAAATAGGTTTTCGGTCCTGGAGGCTACAGTTGAGGAGGAATCAACTGGGGATAGCCAAAGGGAGCAGGTCTCTGGGGGTGAGCCTATTGTAAAAGCTCAGGTGGTTAGGGGATGCAAAAGATTGGGCCTCGTGATTGGGGACTCCACAGTTAAGGGGACGGATAGGAGAGTCGGTAGTAATGGTAGGGACTCAGGGCTGGTGTGTTGCCTACCAGGGGCTGGGGTCTGGGATGTATCAGAGAGGATATTCAAGACTCTTAGGGGAGAGGGAGATCAACCCCAAGTTATAATTCATGTGGGGACACATGACATAGGGAGGCTAAGGGAAGGGGATATTAAGCAGAGATTCATGGAGTTGGGGTGGAAACTAAAGGCCAAGACAGACAGAGTGGTTATCTCTGGACTCTTGCCTGTGCCACGGGATAGTTTAGAGAGGAATAGAGAGAGGGAAAGTTTGAACTTGTGGCTGAGGGGAGGTGCAGGAGGGAGGGGTTCAAGTACATGAGCAATTGGGGCTCATTCTGGGGAGGTGGGACCTCTATAAGAGTGATGGTTTACACCTGAACCAGAGGGGAACAAATATCCTGGGGGGTAAATTTGTGAAGGCTATGCGGAGTGGTTTAAATTGATTCAAAGGGGGGGGTGGGATCCTGAGTAGAGGGGTGAAAGTGAGGGGGGCATAGATGGGGACGGCAATACACGGCATTGTGGGGGTGGGGCGGAGCAGGGTTTGAAATGTGTATACTTTAATGCGAGGAGTATTCACAATAAAGTGGATGAACTTGCAGCGTGGATCAGTACCTGGGACTTTGATGTTGTGGCCATTTCAGAGACATGGATAGAGCAGGGGCAGGAATGGATGTTGCAGGTCCCGGGGTACAAATGTTTTAGTCGGAGCAGAGAAGGAGGTAGAAGAGGGGGGCGGGGTAGCATTATTGGTCAAGGACTGTATCACAGTGTCAGAGAGGAAGTTTGATTAGGACTTGTCTGTTGAGGTAGTATGGGCAGAGATTAGAAATAGGAGAGGAGAGGTCACCCTGCTGGGAGTCTTTTATAGACCTCCAAAAAGTTCTAGAGAGGTTGAGGAAAGGATTGCGGAGACGATCCTGGTTAGGAGTGAAAGTAATAGGGTAATTGTCATGGGGGACTTTAACTTTACTAATATTGATTGGAATTGCTATAGCTCTAGCTCGTTAGAGGGGTCAGTTTTTGTTCAAAGTGTGCAGGAAGGTTTTTTGACTCAGTATGTAGATAGGCCAACTAGAGGTGAGGCTATATTGGATTTGCTGCTGGGTAATGAGCCAGACCAGGTGCTAGACTTGGAAGTTGGTGTGCATTTCGGTGATAGTGACCACAATTCGGTTACGTTCACCTTAGTGATGGAAAGGGATAGGCATGAACCTCGGGTCAGTAGTTTTAGCTGGGGGAAGTGTAATTATGAGGCTATTAGGAGAGAATTGGGAAGCATGGGTTGGACTAGGAGATTACAGGGACTGGGAATGTCCGAACCTTTGACGTGACGCTCTGAACCTTTCAGAGGGTCACGTCAGATTCCTGTACCATAGGATCATTTGGGATGTTTCCTATGGGATGATTAATGGGGACTTTAGTCTCTCACCATTTACAATAATTTCTTTGCTTGAACTAGCCACTTCTGGAGACAATAACATTTGGATACAATAACCTCCTGACCGGGTAAACTGCAGATCCATTGACTTCCCAAAAAAGTTATTACTTTGTCAAAAACAAAGCAATGTTTCATGTGTGCCTTTCTCATACAAGGTTGAAACAGCAGGGACAGCTGTCTCACTACTGACATTTGGGGGAAATCTTGCTAGAATTTGGCAATGTCCAGTGAGAAAATTGGAGAGAAACGTGCCGACAGCTCCAGTTTGATTTCTCATCAGATCTTGAGCCTCACTCTAGAATCGTAGAACCCTGCAGTGCTGAAAGAGGCCCTTCGGCCCATCGAGTCTGCACCGACCACAATCCCACCCAGGCCCTACCCCCATATCCCTACATATTATTATGGTCACGAGAAGAATATCGCGCCCGCGGCGGTCCCCCCCCCTCTGATTCAAAGAACGAAGAACAACACAGCACGGGAAACAGGCCCTTCGGCCCAACGAGCCCGCGCCGCCATAACCTGCCCCAGCTCCACTTAATTGAGCCAATCAGTTCAGAGCTGCAAACCCTCACACCGTTCGAGGAGAGGTGCCTCGAGCTGTCCGGCGAGGAGGAAGAGTGCGCTTGGGCTGAGGGTGAAACTGGGGGCAGCAGACAAATGTGAGAATCCTCAAGATCCGCTGTCATCCCTCAACTCTCTAGTGAGTAGTCAATGTTCCCCTGTGATGAGCCGATGCCCTGCTGTTGCAGGCCAACAGGCTGGACCATCCTCACGGCCACCAGACACGAGCAGGGAGAGTTCTTCGACCTCACTGTTGAAGAAGTGTCACAGCTGAAGACCCACACCCGGCACCAGGTGGGGATGTCCCAGGGAACTTGCACTCGGAGGGAGGCCAGGACTCTGCTGAGCCCCTGCCTGGTGATCTGCCCCTGGGCCCGGACGTCCCACAGCTGCTGGGGCTGCAAAGGCAGAGTGGGAGAGGATGGCAGCCTCCCCCCACTCGGACTGCAAGATCGACTGCAAGGAGTCCCGTCACCTTCTGTGACTGCAGCGCACTGAGGCCAACACTGCGAGGGTGGCATCCGCAGAGGAGACCTTGGTGCGGGGGGGGGGGGGGGTGGCGGGGGGGGGGGGGGGGGGGGGGTGCACTCCATGGCAGGAGATGTCCGCAGCATGGTTCCCCTCATGACCCCCATGTCTGAAGGCACGATGGTGCATGTACTAGTGGGAATCCAGAAGTGTCAGCATCAGAGGATGGTTGGGCTTCCGTTTCTAACCTCAGCTGCCCTTGTATCCCATGGAGGACCAGCAGGTCCATCGGGCACCCAAAGGGGTGAGGATCGTCTGGGTTACAGCCTGGGCCAGAAGACCTTGGGAGTGTCCAGCCGATTGGAGTCCCCCCCTTCCTGTGAGCGACATACCTTCAGCTCCAGCAGTGAGAGCACCTTGAGATATCCATGCTTCCTGAAAGGAGGCCGGGACCCTCAATGCCCAGTCCCCCAGGGGACGCCCGCCAAGCTCATCTCAGGCAATGTGTAGCCTCCTCCACCTATCTGCGGATCCTGGGGAAACATCTAGACGGAGTGGGAGAGTAAGAATGATAGGCACCCAGTTAGCATGGGCGAAAGCAGCGTACAGAGGTCACCGCTGTATACAGTCACCAATAATAAATCACTCCGTTCACTCACAGACCCTCCACCTGTGAGGAAGGGGGTGAACATCACAATGAGATAAGCCCATTGTAAATCCTCATGAGGGTCTCCAGTTACAACGGGATTTGTGCCTGTGCGAGTGAGGCCGGAGAATCGCACTGGATGTTACACTCCTCGCGCTAACGCACTGACATTTCAACAGCACGCTCGTCAGTTTTGCTGTCTGTTCCATCTAATGTTGGCTCTCTCTGCTGTACCCTTCATTCGATCGTTATTGGCCCTTCCTAGTTTTATCGGCACCTTCTGTCTCCTTTCTGGTGCCCCTCCCCAGTAAGAACTCTCATAACACCAGGTTATAGTCCAACAGGTTTACTTGGTAGCACAAACGCCACTAGCTTTCGGAGTGCTGCTCCTTCGTCCCACTCACCTGACAAAGGGGCAGTGACAAATGGTCACGGGCATTCGGCCTCTGACCTTCGGGTAAGCACTCTCCAAGGCGGCCTTCACGACACATGACAGCGCAGAGCCGCTGAGCAGGAGAATGATAGCCACGTTCCGCACACATGAGGACGGCCGCAACCGGGGCCTTGGGTTCATGTCGCACTATCTGTAACCCCCGTGACTTGCCTGGGTTTGCAAAACCTCACTTACTGTACTGTCTGGGGACAATACACATCTCTTTAACCTGGGCTTAATGCTCCTTCCACACACATTGTTGGTCACTTTAAGACTTGAATAGCAGGTTAGGTGCAAAGATTCACATTCTAATCAGTAATCTGTAAACTGTCTGTGCTTTTATATGCTCTGTCTGAGGCCAGAACTCTCCATTCACCTGACGAAGAGGGGAAACCCCAAAAGCTTGTGAGTTTTTGTTTCTGTCTTCACGGTGAATAATTTGCCGGGTGTTAGCGATGGAAAGGTGGTAGGACTGGAGGGTCTTAATGACATTACTGTTACTAGAGAGGCGGTGCTCGACAGACTGGAGGGGCTGATTGTGGACAAGTCCCCAGGAACAGATGGAATGCATCCGAGGGTTCTGAAAGAAATGGCGGAGGTGATAGTGGATGCCTTGGTGGTTATTTTCCAGACGTCGCTGGATTCCGGGGAAGTGCCAGATGATTGGAAAACGACTAATGTTACGCCGTTGTTTAAGAAGGGTGCCAGGCAAAAGGCAGGGAATTATAGGCCGGTTAGTTTAACGTCTGTGGTAGGTAAAATGTTAGAATCTGTCATTAAGGAGAAATTGTGAGGCATCTTGAAGGGAATTGCTTGATAGAGCAGACGCAGCACGGTTTCATTAAAGGGAAGTCGTGTCTAACAAATTTACTGGAGTTCTATGAGGATGTGTCTAGGGCGGTAGAGGAGAGCCGGTGGATGTGGTCTTTCTAGATTTTCAGAAGGCGTTTGACAAAGTACCTCACAAGAGGTTATTGCAGAAGGTCGAGGGACATGGAGTTGGGGGTAGGGTGTTAGCGTGGATAGAGGATTGGTTGTCAAATAGGAGGCAGAGAGTGGGGTCAACGGGTGCTATTCGGATTGGCGGATGGTGACTAGTGGAGTGCCCCAGGGGTCGGTGCTGGGGCCTCAGCTTTTTACCATTTATAAAGATGATCTGGAGGAGGGAACCGAGTGTAGGGTGTCAAAATTGCTGATGACACCAAGATTGGGGGAAAGGCAAATTGTGCGGAGGGTGTGGAGTGTCTGCAGAAGGATCTAGATAGGCTGTGCGAATGGGCCAGGAAATGGCAAATGGAATTTAATGTTGGCAAGTGTGAGGTGGTCCACTTTGGTAGGAAGAATGGTAGGAAGGACTATGACTTACGGGGTGAAAAACTACAGCAGGCGACGGTGCAGAGGGACCTGGGGGTCCTTGTGCACGAGTCGCAAAAACCCAGCTTGCAGGTGCAGCAGGTGGTCAGGAAGGCGAATGGGATGCTGGCCTTCATAGTGTGGGGGATTGAATATAAAAGTAGGGAGGTCTTGCTGCAGCTGTATAGGGCATTGGTGAGGCCGCAGCTGGAGTACTGTGCGCACTTTTGGGCACCGCACCTGCGCAAAGATATTTTGGCCTTGAAGGGAGTGCAGAGGAGGTTTACTAGGCTGATACCAGAGTTGAGGGGGTTGAGCTATGAGGAGAGGCTGAATAAACTGGGCTTGTACTCGTTAGAGTTTAGAAGAATGAGGAGAGATCTCATTGAGACGTATAAGATGATGAATGGGATGGATAGGATAGAGGTGGAGAGACTCTTCCCGCTCAAAAAAGACAGTAGGACTAGGGGGCACAGCCTCAAGATAAAAGGGGGAGCTGTTTAGATCGGAGTTGAGGAGGAACTTCTTCACTCAAAGGGTGGTGAATCTCTGGAATTCTCTGCCCGTTGAAGTGGTGGAGGCTGCCTCGCTAAATATTTTTAAGAAGCGGGTTGATGGGTTTTTGATAAGAGAGGGGATTAAGGGTTATGGGGAGAGGGCGGGAAGGTGGAACTGAGCCACGACAGATCAGCCATGATCTTATTGAATGGCGGGGCAGGCTCGAAGGGCTAGATGGCCTACTCCTGCTCCTATTTCTTCTGTTCTTGTGTTTACTATCAAATAAATCAGTTGGACTTAAACCTGGTGTTGTCAGATATCATTGTCTTCTGTACACGTAGCAGGAGGAGAATGTGCAAGAAAAACAGTGTCGCAGCAAAGAGAGAGAAAGTGTACGTGTGCGGGAGTGAGGGTGAAAAGGATGTTTGTTGAGTGGTGAATGTGAGTGTGAGGGGGGTGGGTTTGAGCAGCCTGTGGCGGCAGCAAAAGCCTACTGCACCTGGTATTCCCAGGCAGTCTCCCATCCAAGTACTAACCAGGCCTGAGTCTGCTTAGCTTCCGAGATCAGACGAGATCGGGCGTATTCAGACTAGTATGGCCGTAGGCATTTACTGCTCTGCTTTCTGCTCACTTAAAGGCACGTGTCGCTAACATCTCTATTTTTCTCACCTGCATACATGTGAACTTTCTTATGAGGAATGATTGAGTTGCTTGGGCAATTTAGAAGAATGATAGCTGACCTTATGGACACATATTGCATTCTCAGGGAACCTGACAGGGTAGAGGCCCACAGCTTCTTTCTCCCTGTGAGACAGTTTAGCATTTTTGTCTCTTGCCTGTTGATGAATTTTCTTATGAGGAGAAGATTATGTCACTTGGGCCTGTCCTCATTGCAATTCAGAAGAAGCACATCTGACCTTATTGACACATATTGCATCCTTGGGGAACTTGAGAGGGTTGAGGTGCACAGTTCTTTCCCCTTGTAGGAGAGGCTAGCACCAAAGGGCATCATCTTTGTGAGTCAGAAGGCACACATTTAAGAGATAAAGAAGAATTTCTTCTCTGAGGCTGTGTATCTGTGGAATTCTTTGGTGCACCGGGCTGTCCAGTTCAACTGTGACATAGATTTTTAATCGATAAGGGAACAGACAGTTATGGCGATAAGGTAGGAAGTGGAGATGAGGATTATCATATCAGATCAGTCGTGATCTCATTGAATGGCAGAGCAAATCCAATGGGCCAAATGGCCCACTTATTCTCATACGTCTTATGGTCTTTTTTAAAATTACATTGAAGGACTAATTTCCTATTGCATGTTGCAGTATTTCCCAAATGCCCACATCGCACTATTGCCTTGATATTATCTTTAGCTTTCTAAATCTCCCTGCATCTGATCCCTCAGTAAAAAGTCTGACAACACCAGGTTTTAGTCCAACCTATTTATTTGATAATATTCTCACAAGCTTTCGAGGGGACTGCCTCTTCGTCAGGTGAATAAGAACATAAGAACATAAGAAATAGGAGCAGGAGTAGGCCATCTGGCCCTTCGAGCCTGCCCCGCCATTCAATAAGATCATGGCTGATCTGTCGTGACTCAGTTCCACCTTCCCGCCCTCTCCCCATAACCCTTAATCCCTTCTCTTATCAAAAACCCATCAACCCGTTTCTTAAAAATATTTAGCGAGGCAGCCTCCACCACTTCAACAGGCAGAGAATTCCAGAGATTCACCACCCTTTGAGTGAAGAAGTTCCTCCTCAACTCCGTTCTAAACCGCCCCCTCCCCTTTATCTTGAGGCTGTGCCCCCTAGTCCTACTGTCTTTTTTGAGCGGGAAGAGTCTCTCCACCTCTATCCTATCCATCCCATTCATCATCTTATACGTCTCAATGAGATCTCTCCTCATTCTTCTAAACTCTAACGAGTACAAGCCCAGTTTATTCAGCCTCTCCTCATAGCTCAACCCCCTCAACTCTGGTATCAGCCTAGTAAACCTCCTCTGCACTCAGCTGTAGCAAGACCTCCCTACTTTTATATTCAATCCCCCTCGCTATGAAATGGAGAGTTCTCTCCATTCACCTGACGAAGAGGCAGTCCCCTCGAAAGCTTGTGAGTATATTATCAAATAAATAGGTTGGACTAAAACCTGGTGTTGTCAGACTTTTTACTGTGTTTACGCCAGTCCAACGCCGGCATACCCACATCATGACTCTGATCCCCCACCCAGCCACTACCATTTTAGTTTCAAACTCGACCCTCACCAGTAGTTATGTGATTTTTATAAAACAGAATGGCACAGTCATCAGGCTATCAAGAGTTAACATACAGAGTTGTGCACGAGTAGGGTAAAGTCGGAGTTTGTTCTCTTGAATGAAAGCGTTGTTATTTTGTTTTTTCTCACATGTCAATCAGCTGTCTTGCCTGTGTAGCAGGAAGAGAATGTGCAGCAATGCGATTGTGTGTGAGAGAGAGAAAGTGTACGTGTGCGGGAGTGAGGGTGAAAAGGATGTTTGTTGAGTGGTGAATGTGAGTGTGAGGGGGGTGGGTTTGAGCAGCCTGTGGTGGCAGCAAAAGCCACCACAGCACCTGGTATTCCCAGGCAGTCTCCCATCCAAGTACTAACCAGGCCTGAGTCTGCTTAGCTTCCGAGATCAGACAAGATCGGGCGTTTTCAGACTAGTATGGCCGTAGGCATTTGTTACTCTGCTTTCTGCCCACTTCAAGGCACTGACACCTTCTTGCCATTTCTCAAATCAGGATGCATGGAAGGAATTCTTTTCCTTCTGCCGCACTCACGTTGCTTTCTCTCTTAGCCCTTTGCCTCCCAACTCAACATTTCACGGGGCCCCTCACCTCTGCAAGCAGTTACTCAACGCACATTTTAACTCTTCGCGCTCTCTCTCACTTCCTCCTCCACTGCACAACGGCAAAGGGGGTCGAGGCAGGCGGAGGAGGGGAGCAAGGAGACAAAATTGTCAGGCACTCGGCTACGGCAGCAGAGAGGCCAGACCGGGGGTGGGGGGGTGGGGGGGGGGGTCGGGGGGGGGGGGGGTGGGGGGGGGGGAGACAAACAAACAAAGACAGAGCAGCAACCCTTGTGGACAACTCGCAGGGCGTCACTCTGACACACACAATGCAGTGGGTTATTTGTAAAGCTGGACAGAACATAGAACATAGAACATAGAACATAGAACATTACAGCACAAACAGGCCCTTCGGCCCTCGAGTTGCGCCGATCACATCAACCCCACCAATCTATAGACCTATCTATAACCCCCAATCCCATTAAACCCCATATACTCATCCAGAAGTCTTTTAAAAGACCCCAGCGAGTTCGCCTCCACCACCGATGACGGCGGCCGATTCCATTCACTCACCACCCTCTGAGTGAAAAACTTACCCCTAACATCACCTCTGTACTTCCCTCCCCGCACCTTAAATCTGTGTCCTCTCGTAGCGACCATTTCAACCCGGGGAAATAGCCTCTGAGAGTCCACCCTATCTATTCCTCTCAACATTTTATAAACTTCTATCAGGTCGCCTCTCAACCTTCGCCTCTCCAGGGAAAAGAGTCCCAGCTCCCTCAACCTAACTTCATAAGGCATGCCTCCCAGTCCAGGCAACATCCTTGTAAATCTCCTCTGCACCCTTTCAATAGCTTCTACGTCTTTCCTATAGTGAGGCGACCAGAAATGTGCACGAAACCCAATTTTTCTCAACTCCATCTTCTCTTTCTGCTCAGGATATGTTGAGGCGCAGTAGGAGAGAGAAGACAAGAGTTGGCGGGGGGGGTCAGCCTCACCTCTGACATTAAAGAGTGGGGAGGGGGGAAGCCCAACGGGCTGGAGTTGAACAAGGCCAAGCCTGCGGAGATGTCAGTGGGCATCTCAAGGAGCATCCACACTTCACAGAGAAAGCTAAGGTTCATGCAGGTTGGGGGCAGCTCATTCCGCCACTCACTCTCTCCTCTCTCACTCACAGGTGCCACAGGAAGAGGGCAAGGGAAGGTGAGGAGATCCTGTCCAGTAGTCACTCCAGCCCACACAGAAGAGGAAAGAAAGTGAACTTGAATAGGTGTCACACCAATCACCTGAATCCTCCACCCCTGCGGAGACACGCACCTTGGTGGGCACAAGATGTAATTCAGGTTGGGTCTCACATTCTGAGGGTCGCTGTTAATGTTCGACAGAGGAATAACATATCAGTTTGTTTTTTACCTTCAGCAAGTTTATTCTGCATCCAACTCAGCAGCAATACAAACTCCATATATAAAGAAAAATCCCCATAGTTCCAGCTGTGTCCATTTCCATTCTTTTGAAAGTTGAGCCAATAACCATTACTTGTCTTTAGCAAGGCAATTTGCTCAACAATGTAATTGTCACAGCACACACTTACTGATACATTGACAATTTTGATTTGATTTATTATGGCTTATTAGGGCAGCACAGTAAAAAGTCTGACGACACCAGGTTTCAGTCCAACCGAATTATTTGATAGTAAACTCACAAGCTTTCGGGGTTTGTCCCTTCGTCAGGTGAATGGAGAGTTCTGGCCTCAGACAGAGCATATAAAGCACAGACAGTTTACAGATTACTGATTAGAATGTGAATCCTTACACCTAACCTGCTGTTCAAGTCTTAAAGTGGTTAACAATGTGAGTGGAAGGAGCACTGATCACAGTTTAAAGAGATGTGTACTGTCTCCAGACAGTACAGTAAGTGAGGTTTTGCAAACCCAGGCAAGTCACGGGGGTTACAGATAGTGCGACATGAACCCAAGATCCCTGTTGAGACCGTCCTCAGGTGTGCGGAACTTGGCTATCAACATATCCACATCATTAGTAGGGCGGCACAGCACCACAGTGGGTTAGCACTGCTGCTTCACAGCTCCAGGGACCTGGGTTCGATTCCCGGCTCGGGTCTCTGTCTGTGTGGAGTTTGCACATTCTCCCTGTGTCTGAGTGGGTTTCCTCCAGGTGCTCCAGTTTCCTCCCACAATCCAAAGATGTTAGGTTGATTGGCCGTGCCCCTTAATGTCCTGGGATATGTAGGCTGGAGGGGTAAATGTGTGGGGTTGTAGAGACAGGGTCTGGGACGCAATTGTTGTTGGTAAAGACTGATGGGCCAAATGGCCTCCTCCTGCACTGTAGGGTTTCTATAAAGAAATTCACTTAACCATTCACATCAAATGTCATCGTCTGCTTAGAAATAAGAGGCCCAGGTGAACTCACTGGCATGGCGGGTTCCGATGGGATCCCCTCACAACTTAGGGCTGTGGGAGGAAACCCACACAGAAATGGGGAGAATGTGCAAACTGCACACAGACAGTCGCCCAAGATGGGGGGATTGAACCTGGATCTTCTGTGTCTGTGAGGCAGCAGTGCTGACCACTGTGCCACCATGCTGCCCCACAGCAGTTAGCAGTGCAGCCTCACGGCGCTAGGGACCTGGCTACAATTCCGAGCATGGGCCACTGCCCTCGTAGCGCTTGCACATTCTCCCTGTGTCCGCGTGGGTTTTCTCCGGGAGCTCCGGTTGCCTCCCACAGTCCAAAGATGTGTGGGTTGGGTGGACTGGCTGTGCTAAATTGCCCCTCTGTATCAGGGGAACTAGCTTGGGTAAATGCACGGGGTTATGGGGATAGGGCCTGGGTGGGGCTTGATGGGCCGAATGGCCTCCTTCTCTACTGTAGGATTCTATGGTTCACTGAAGAATGAGTATCAGACGTTATCACAAGTTTTCTTTGGAAAACAATAACGTATCTTTGAGGCTTTTAATTTGGATACAGTGAGAGAGGGGTAGTTTTATCTCGGGAACAGCAATTGCAATTCTGAACACTGGGTTGGAAACCTCTTCCAAAGCTTAAAGATTCGGGGTTCGGTTCCCACTTCAAAAGTTATAGAACATAGAACATTACAGCGCAGAACAGGCCCTTCGGCCCACGATGTTGCGCCGACCAGTTAAAAAGCAATGACCCTCTAACCTAAACCAATCCCTTTCCATCCATTAACCTATCTAAAGATCTCTTAAACGCCCCCAAACTAGGCGCATTTACAACTGCAGCAGGCAGGGCATTCCAGTCCCTCACCACCCTCTGGGTAAAGAACCTACCCCTGACATCCGTCCTATATTGTTCCTGAGGAGCAGTATCCAGACGCAGCGATTTTTGGGCGTGTGAAGTGGCAGCCAGAAAGGTGCATTTTTCTGTTTATTTTGTTTAACTGTTTATTTCTAGTTTAAGTCGCGAGTTTTTTCGGTGTTTTTTTAAAACTTAGTTAGAAACCGGAAGTCGTCACTAGGACGCTTACCGGTAGTTGTAGTTTTTTTTTCTTGAGCCCCTAATCCTATAAATTAGCGCAGGGAGGATACCCGATCCTCTACACTGGTAGAGAATCCCACCCTCCCACCTCCTCTAACCTAAATTATAAGTGTGGGAAAGTTTTTTTTTGGTTTTTTTTCCGCTGGTAATTGTTTCAGGGATGGCAGTTCAGGCAGCGTGCTGCATCTCCTGTGGGATGTATGTGGTGAGGGACTCCAGTAGTGTTTCAGGGGATTTTACTTGTAAGAAGTGTGTTAGATTGAAGCTTCTGGAGGAGCGTGTAAAGGAGCTGGAGGTGGAATTAGAGGAACTCCGCATAATTCGGGATGCAGAGGTGGACATTGATAGGAGTTATAAGGAGATAGTCACTCCTAGAAATCAGTCTTGGGTCACTGCCAAGAGGAGGGGAAAGAAGCAAGTGGACAGTAACTTAGACAAGCACGAGTGGGTTGGAGATGGGTGGATATAGGATATTGTTTTAAATAAGGTTCATTCGCATTGGTTCGTCCCTGGAAAGGTAAATGGATGTGGTATGATAATAATTTTTTTTTTCTCTTTTCATTCACAGGTTTTAAGTCGGTCCACCTCGTGTCCAACGAGGGGCATACACGCGTTGGGTCGTACAAGGGCTGCTCTTGGTTGTTTGAGATTGGCCTAGTGCCTAGTGGCGATAAATTGCAGCAGGCGACGGTGCAGAGGGACCTCGGGGTCCTTGTGCATGAGTCGCAAAAACCCAGCTTGCAGGTGCAGCAGGTGGTCAGGAAGGCGAATGGGATGCTGGCCTTCATAGTGAGGGAGATTGAATATAAAAGTAGGGAGGTCTTGCTGCAGCTGTATAGGGCATTGGTGAGGCTGCAGCTGGAGTACTGTGTGCACTTTTGGGCGCCGCACCTGCGCAAAGATATTTTGGCCTTGGAGGGAGTGCAGAGGAGGTTTACTAGGCTGATAACAGAGTTGAGGGGGTTGAGCTATGAGGAGAGGCTGAATAAACTAGGCTTGTACTCGTTAGAGTTTAGAAGAATGAGGGAGATCTCATTGAGACGTATAAGATGATGAATGGGATGGATAGGACAGAGGTGGAGAGACTCTTCCTGCTCAAAAAAGACAGTAGGACTAGGGGGCACAGCCTCAAGAGAAAAGGGGTGCGGTTTAGATCGGAGTTGAGGAGGAACTTCTTCACTCAAAGAGTGGTGAATCTCTGGAATTCTCTGCCCGTTGAAGTGGTGGAGGCTGCCTCGCTAAATATTTTTAAGACGCGGGTTGATGGGTTTTTGATAAGAGAGGGGATTAAGGGTTATGGGGAGAGGGTGGGAAAGTGGAACTGAGTCACGACAGATCAGCCATGATCTTATTGAATGGCGGGGCAGGCTCAAAGGGCTAGATGGCCTACTCCTACTCCTTATGTTCTTATGTTTACTATCAAATAAATCGGTTGGACTGAAACCTGGTGTTGTCAGATATCATTGTCTTCTGTACAGGTAGCAGGAGGAGAATGTGCAAGAAAAACAGTGTCGCAGCAAAGAGAGAGAAAGTGTATGTGTGCGGGAGTGAGGGTGAAAAGGATGTTTGTTGAGTGGTGAATGTGAGTGTGAGGGGGGGGGGTTTGAGCAGCCTGTGGTGGCAGCAAAAGCCTACTGCACCTGGTATTCCCAGGCAGTCTCCCATCCAAGTACTAACCAGGCCTGAGTCTGCTTAGCTTCCGAGATCAGACGAGATCGGGCGTTTTCAGACTAGTATGGCCGTAGGCATTTGCTGCTCTGCTTTCTGCCCACTTAAAGGCACTGACACCTTCTTGCCATTTCTCAAATCAGGATGCATGGAAGGAATTCTTTTCCTTCTGCCGCACTCACGTTGCTTTCTCTCTTAGCCCTTTGCCTCCCAACTCAACATTTCACGGGGCCCCTCACCTCTGCAAGCAGTTACTCAACGCACATTTTAACTCCCCGCGCTCTCTCTCACTTCCTCCTCCACTGCACAACGGCAAAGGGGGTCGAGGCAGGCGGAGGAGGGGAGCAAGGAGACAAAATTGTCAGGCACTCGGCTACGGCAGCAGAGAGGCCAGACGGGGGGTGGGGGGGGGGGACAAACAAACAGAGACAGAGCAGCAACCCTTGTGGACAACTCGCAGGGCGTCACTCTGACACACACAATGCAGTGGGTTATTTGTAAAGCTGGATAGAACATAGAACATTACAGCACAAACAGGCCCTTCGGCCCTCGAGTTGCGCCGATCACATCAACTCCACCAATCTATAGACCTATCTATAACCCCCAATCCCATTAAACCCCATATACTCATCCAGAAGTCTTTTAAAAGACCCCAGCGAGTTCGCCTCCACACAGTGAGCACGTGACGATTCCATTCACTCACCACCCTCTGAGTGAAAAACTTACCCCTAACATCACCTCTGTACTTCCCTCCCCGCACCTTAAATCTGTGTCCTCTCGTGGCGACCATTTCAACCCGGGGAAATAGCCTCTGAGAGTCCACCCTATCTATTCCTCTCAACATTTTATAAACCTCTGTCAGGTCGCCTCTCAACCTTCGCCTCTCCAGGGAAAAGAGTCCCAGCTCCCTCAACCTAACTTCATAAGGCATGCCTCCCAGTCCAGGCAACATCCTTGTAAATCTCCTCTGCACCCTTTCAATAGCTTCTACGTCTTTCCTATAGTGAGGCGACCAGAAATGTGCACGAAACCCAATTTTTCTCAACTCCATCTTCTCTTCTTGCTCAGGATATGTTGAGGCGCAGTAGGAGAGAGAAGACAAGAGTTGGCGGGGTGGGGGGGTCAGCCTCACCTCTGACATTAAAGACTGGGGAGGGGGGAAGCCCAGCGGGCTGGAGAGGAACAAGGCCAAGCCTGCGGAGATGTCAGTGGGTATCTCAAGGAGCATCCACACTTCACAGAGAAAGCTAAGGTTCATGCAGGTTGGGGGCAGCTCGTTCCGCCACTCACTCTCTCCTCTCTCACTCACAGGTGCCACAGGAAGAGGGCAAGGGAAGGTGAGGAGATCCTGTCCAGTAGTCACTCCAGCCCACACAGAAGAGGAAAGAAAGTGAACTTGAATAGGTGTCACACCAATCACCTGAATCCTCCACCCCTGCGGAGACACGCACCTTGGTGGGCACAAGATGTAATTCAGGTTGGGTCTCACATTCTGAGGGTCGCTGTTAATGTTCGACAGAGGAATAAGATATCAGTTTGTTTTTTACCTTCAGCAAGTTTATTCTGCATCCAACTCAGCAGCAATACAAACTCCATATATAAAGAAAAATCCCCATAGTTCCAGCTGTGTCCATTTCCATTCTTTTGAAAGTTGAGCCAATAACCATTACTTGTCTTTAGCAAGGCAATTTGCTCAACAATGTAATTGTCACAGCACACACTTACTGATACATTGACAATTTTGATTTGATTTATTATGGCTTATTAGGGCAGCACAGTAAAAAGTCTGACGACACTAGGTTTCAGTCCAACCGATTTATTTGATAGTAAACTCACAAGCTTTCGGGGTTTGTCCCTTCGTCAGGTGAATGGAGAGTTCTGGCCTCAGACAGAGCATATAAAGCACAGACAGTTTACAGATTACTGATTAGAATGTGAATCTTTACACCTAACCTGTTATTCAAGTCTTAAAGTGGCTGACAATGTGAGTGGAAGGAGCACTGATCACAGATTAAAGAGATGTGTATTGTCTCTTGTATAGAACAAGTTGTATAGAACGTTGGTTAGGCCTCACCTGGAGTACTGCGTCCAGTTCTGGTCGCCGTACTACCGGAAGGATGTAGAGATCCTGGAGAGAGTGCAGAGGAGATTTACCAGGATGTTGCCTGATATGGAAGGGCTGTCTTACGAGGAAAGATTGAACGCACTTGGGCTGTTTTCCCTTGAGAGACGTCGGCTGAGGGGGGATCTAATAGAGATTTATAAGATTATGAAGGGGACAGATAGAGTAGATGGTGATAAGCTTTTTCCGCTATTAGAAATGGATAGAACGAGGGGTCACGGGCTTAGGGTGAGGGGGGCTAGATATAAGACTAATATTAGAGGGCAGTTTTTCACACAAAGGGTAGTGGGGATGTGGAATGCACTGCTGAGTAAGGTGGTGGAAGCAGGCACGCTAGGGTTGTTCAAGAGTCACTTGGACAACCACATGAGCGGTCTACATATAGGGGGATATAGCAGGCCTTACTAAGCATTGTAGGCTTGGGGTCAGTTTTAGCCTCAGGGATATAGAGTCTTTTAATAATGAAATTTTTATCCACAGGCACTTAAGTCCAGCAAGGGGCATGCGGGCGGCAGGTTGTGGTGGGCTGCTCTTGGATATTGCTTCGGGAGTTGCCTACTGCTTCATGTCGTTGGTATGCGTAAACTGGACCATCTCGAGGGCATCATGGCACCTCAGAGGCTCTAGCTCGTTAGAGGGGTCAGTTTTTGTTCAAAGTGTGCAGGAAGGTTTTTTGACTCAGTATGTAGATAGGCCAAGTAGAGATGAGGCTATATTGGATTTGGTGCTGGGTAATGAGCCAGACCAGGTGCTAGACTTGGAAGTTGGTGTGCATTTCGGTGATAGTGACCACAATTCGGTTACGTTCACCTTAGTGATGGAAAGGGATAGGCATGAACCTCGGGTCACTAGTTTTAGCTGGGGGAAGGGTAATTATAAGGCTATTAGGAGAGAATTGGGAAGCATAGGTTGGACTAGGAGATTACAGGGACTGGGAACGTCCGAAATGTGGAGTTTTTTCAAGGAGCAGCTACTGCGGGTCTGTGATAGGTATGTCCCTGTCAGGCAAGGAGGATTTGGTAGGGCTAGGGAACCGTGGTGTACTAAAAAAGTTGATTCGTTGGTTAGGAAGAAAAAGGAGGCTTATGTTCAGATGAGGCTTGAGGGCTCAGGTAGTGCAATAGAAAGCTTTAGATTGGCTAGGAGGGAGTTGAAGAGGGAGTTAAGAAGGGCTAAAAGAGGACATGAGATGACTTTGGCTGATAGGATTAAGGAGAATCCTAAGGCGTTCTATAGGTATGTCAAGAACAGAAGGTTGGTTATGGCAAGATTAGGGCCAGTTACAGACAGTAGAGGGAAGTTGTCTGTGGAACCGGAAGAGATTGGAGAGGCATTGAACCAATATTTCTCTTCGGTGTTCACGCAGGGGGACATGAATGTAGCTGAGGAGGACACTGGGGTGCAGGGGTGTAAAATAGAAAATATTGCAGTTGATACCGAGGATGTGCTGGATATTCTAGAGGGCTTGAAGATAGATAAGTCCCCTGGTCCGGATGGGATTTATCCTAGGATTCTCTGGGAAGCAAGAGAGGTGATTGCAGAGCCTCTGGCTCTGATCTTCAGGTCGTCGTTGGTCTCTGGTATAGTACCGGAAGATTGGAGGACAGCGAATGTTGTCCCATTGTTTAAGAAGGGGAACAGAGACTTCCCTGGGAATTATAGACCGGTGAGTCTTACTTCTGTTGTGGGCAAGGTTTTAGAAAGAATTATTAGGGATAGGATTTATAGTTATTTGGAGAGTAATGAATTGATTAGAGACAGTCAGCATGGTTTTGTAGCAGGTAGGTCGTGTCTTACTAACCTTATTGAGTTCTTTGAGAATGTGACCAAAGAGGTGGATAGGGGTAAGGCAGTTGACGTGGTATATATGGATTTTAGTAAGGCGTTTGATAAGGTTCACCATGGTAGGCTTCTGCAGAAAATGCAGATGTATGGGATTGGGGGTAATCTAGGTAATTGGATCAGGAATTGGCTAGCAGATAGGAGACAGAGGGTGCTGGTTGATGGTGAATATTCGTCATGGAGTTCGGTTACGAGTGGTGTGCCTCAGGGATCTGTTTTGGGCCACTGCTGTTCGTAATTTTTATTAATGATCTGGATGAGGGTATAGTTGGGTGGATTAGTAAGTTTGCTGATGACACCAAAGTAGGAGGTGTGGTAGATTGTGAGGAAGGGTGTCATAGTTTGCAGGGTGACCTAGACAGGTTGCAGAGCTGGGCCGCGAGGTGGCGGATGGAGTTTAATGCGGAGAAGTGTGAGGTAATTCATTTCGGTAGGAGTAACAGATGTGTTGAGTATAGGGCTAACGGGAGGACTTTGAATAGTATGGAGGAGCAGAGGGATCTAGGTGTATGTGTACATAGATCCCTGAAAGTTGGGAATCAAGTAGATAAGGTTGTTAAGAAGGCATACGGTGTCTTGGCGTTTATTGGTAGGGGGATTGAATTTAGGAGTCGCAGCGTCATGTTACAACTGTACACAACTCTGGTGCGGCCGCACTGGGAGTACTGTGTGCAGTTCTGGTCCCCACATTACAGGAAGGACGTGGAAGCTTTGGAGAGTTTACCAGGATGTTGCCTGGTATGGAGGGGAGGTCCTATGAGGAGAGACTGAGGGATTTGGGGTTGTTTTCGCTGGAAAGAAGGAGAAAGAAGGAGAAAACTACCCCCCGTTAATTTAAAGCATGCCCCCTTGTGCTAGCTTTCTCCATCCGAGGAAAAAGGCTATCACTGTCCACCCTATCTAAACCTCTAATCATCTTATATGTTTCAATAAGATCCCTTCTTAGCTGCCTTCTTTCCAGCGAAAACAACCCCAAATCCCTCAGTCTCTCCTCATAGGACCTCCCCTCCATACCAGGCAACATCCTGGTAAACCTCCTCTGCACCCTCTCCAAAGCCTCCACATCCTTCCTGTAATGTGGGGACCAGAACTGCACACAAAATTCCAAATGTTTTTATTGTGCTGAATAAAGAAAAGGTTTGAAATCTGCTTTGTACACAGCTCAGCAAACCTATGAGCGGGGATGCTTTCCAAGTGACAAAGGCCAGGCACACTCTAGTGGTCACTTCTAAGAAATGGAAATTGTTGTTTAAAGGAAAGAAACAAATTCTACCAAGGCTGTATTTGAATAGAAACATTTGATTTCTGTTTTAAAGATCTCTTGTGAGAATATTACGAGAATAAGGTCCCTCCTGACAAACTGAACAAGATACTGGATGTGTAAGGTAGGAGGTAACATTAGGGGAGAAAGGACAGTTCTGGTCGCCTTACTACCGGAAAGACGTGGAGACCCTGGAGAGAGTGCAGGATGCTGCCTGGTATGGAAGGACTGGGTTATGCGGAAAGATTGGGCAAAGTGGGGCTGTTTTCCTTAGAAAGACGGAGACTGAGGGGAGATCTAATAGAGGTGTATAAGATTATGATGGGTATAGATAGAGTAAACAGTGGTAAGCTATTTCCTATGTTAGAAACACACATTACGAGGGGCCACGGGCTTAGGGTGAGGGGGGGACGAGGTATAATTCGGATGTTAGAGAGAGGTTTTTCACACAGAGGGTAGTGGGGGTATGGAATGCTCTGCCAAGTAAGGTGGTGGAGGCAGGCACGCTGGAGTTGTTTAAGAGTAACTTAGATAGGCACATGAGCGGGATGGAGATGGAGGGATATAGGAGACTGTTTTAAATAAGGTTCAGGAGCCTTGAGACGTCCCTGGGAATCAACTGATTCCTATGGACCTTCCAACATATTTTCTGGCTCACTTGTTTCACTTTTGAGCTTCTGGGGATTCCCTTGAATGTTTGCATAAGATGTGCATGGTACTGATATTTTTCTCATTTAATCCACAGGTGATTCGGTCCGCCTTGTTGTCCAACAAGGGGCATACACACGGTGAGATAACAGGAACACAGAATATTTACAATGTAGAAGGAGGCCATTCAGCCCATCAAGTCTGCAACACCTCTCTGAAAGAGAATTCTACCCTGTTCCAATCCCCCGCCTTATCCCTGTAACCTTCCACATTCTTTCTTTACGGATAGAATTGGGGATAGAAAGATTGAACAAATTGGGGCTCTTTTCCCTTGAAAGACAGCGACTGAGGGGGGATCTAATAGAGATATATAAGATTATGAAGGGTATAGATAGAGCAAACAGAGGAAAGCTATTTCCTATGATAGAGGCACACAGTACAAGGGGACGTGGGCTTAAGGTGAGGGGGAGAGGTATAACACGGATATTAGAGGGAGGTTTTTCACACAGAGGGTAGTGGGGGTATGGAATGCTCTGCCAAGTAAGGTAGTGGAGGCAGGCACGCTGGAGATGTTTAAGAGTAACTTAGACAAGCACGAGTGGGTTGGAGATGGGTGGATATAGGAGATTGTTTTAAATAAGGTTCATTAGCATCGGTTCGTCCCTGGAAAGGTAAATGGATATGGTATGATAATAATTTTTTTTTCTCTTTTCATTCACAGGTTTTAAGTCGGTCCGCCTTGTTGTCCAACGAGGGGCATACACGCGATGGGTCGTACTTGGGCTGCTCTTGGTTGTTCGAGATTGGCCTAGTGCCTAGTGGCGAAAAACTGCAGCAGGCGACGGTGCAGAGGGACCTCGGGGTCCTTGTGCATGAGTCGCAAAAACCCAGCTTGCAGGTGCAGCAGGTGGTCAGGAAGGCGAATGGGATGCTGGCCTTCATAGCGAGGGGGATTGAATATAAAAGTAGGGAGGTCTTGCTACAGCTGTATAGGGCATTGGTGAGGCCGCAGCTGGAGTACTGTGTGCAGTTTTGGGCGCCGCACCTGCGCAAGGATATTTTGGCCCTGGAGGGAGTGCAGAGGAGGTTTACTAGGCTGATACCAGAGTTGAGGGGGTTGAGCTATGAGGAGAGGCTGAATAAACTGGGCTTGTACTCGTTAGAGTTTAGAAGAATGAGGGGAGATCTCATTGAGACGTATAAGATGATGAATGGGATGGATAGGATAGAGGTGGAGAGACTCTTCCCGCTCAAAAAAGACAGTAGGACTAGGGGGCACAGCCTCAAGATAAAAGGGGGGGCGGTTTAGATCGGAGTTGAGGAGGAACTTCTTCACTCAAAGGGTGGTGAATCTCTGGAATTCTCTGCCCATTGAAATGGTGGAGGCTGCCTCGATAAATATTTTTAAGACGCGGGTTGATGGGTTTTTGATAAGAGAAGGGATTAAGGGTTATGGGGAGAGGGCGGGAAGATGGAACTGAGCCACGACAGATCAGCCATGATCTTATTGAATGGCGGGGCAGGCTCGAAGGGCTAGATGGCCGACTCCTACTCCTATTTCTTATGTTCTTATGTTTACTATCAAATAAATCAGTTGGACTTAAACCTGGTGTTGTCAGACATCATTGTCTTCTCTACACATAGCAGGAGGAGAATGTGCAAGAAAAACAGTGTCGCAGCAAAGAGAGAGAAAATGTATGTGTGCGGGAGTGAGGGTGAAAAGGATGTTTGTTGAGTGGTGAATGTGAGTGTGAGGGGGGTGGGTTTGAGCAGCCTGTGGTGGCAGCAAAAGCCTACTGCACCTGGTATTCCCAGGCAGTCTCCCATCCAAGTACTAACCAGGCCTGAGTCTGCTTAGCTTCCGAGATCAGACGAGATCAGGCGTTTTCAGACTAGTATGGCCGTAGGCATTTGCTGCTCTGCTTTCTGCCCACTTAAAGGCACTGACATCTTCTTGCCATTTCTCAAATCAAGATGCATGGAAGGAATTCTTTTCCTTCTGCCGCACTCACGTTGCTTTCTCTCTTAGCCCTTTGCCTCCCAACTCAACATTTCACGGGGCCCCTCACCTCTGCAAGCAGTTACTCAACGCACATTTTAACTCCCCGCGCTCTCTCTCACTTCCTCCTCCACTGCACAACGGCAAAGGGGGTCAAGGCAGGCGGAGGAGGGGAGCAAGGAGACAAAATTGTCAGGCACTCGGCTACAGCAGCAGAGAGGCCAGACCGGGGGGGGGACAAACAAACAGAGACAGAGCAGCAACCCTTGTGGACAACTCGCAGGGCGTTACTCTGACACACACAATGCAGTGGGTTATTTGTAAAGCTGGATGCTCGAGAAATGTGCACAAAACCCAATTTTTCTCAACTCCATCTTCTCTTTCTGCTCAGGATATGTTGAGGCGCAGTAGGAGAGAGAAGACAAGAGTTGGCGTGGTGGGGGGGCGGGGGTCAGCCTCACCTCTGACATTAAAGAGTGGGGAGGGGGGAAGCCCAGCGGGCTGGAGAGGAACAAGGCCAAGCCTGCGGAGATGTCAGTGGGCATCTCAAGGAGCATCCACACTTCACAGAGAAAGCTAAGGTTCATGCAGCTCATTCCGCCACTCACTCTCTCCTCTCTCACTCACAGGTGCCACAGGAAGAGGGCAAGGGAAGGTGAGGAGATCCTGTCCAGTAGTCACTCCAGCCCACACAGAAGAGGAAAGAAAGGGAACTTGAATAGGTGTCACACCAATCACCTGAATCCTCCACCCCTGCGGAGACACGCACCTTGGTGGGCACAAGATGTAATTCAGGTTGGGTCTCACATTCTGAGGGTCGCTGTTAATGTTCGACAGAGGAATAAGATATCAGTTTGTTTTTTACCTTCAGCAAGTTTATTCTGCATCCAACTCAGCAGCAATACAAACTCCATATATAAAGAAAAATCCCCACAGTTCCAGCTGTGTCCATTTCCACTCTTTTGAAAGTTGAGCCAATAACCATTACTTGTCTTTAGCAAGGCAATTTGCTCAACAATGTAATTGTCACAGCACACACTTACTGATACATTGACAATTTTGATTTGATTTATTATGGCTTATTAGGGCAGCACAGTAAAAAGTCTGACGACACCAGGTTTCAGTCCAACCGATTTATTTGATAGTAAACTCACAAGCTTTCGGGGTTTGACCCTTCGTTTGGTGAATGGAGAGTTCTGGCCTCAGACAGAGCATATAAAGCAGAGACAGTTTAGAGATTGCTGATTAGAATGTGAATCCTTACACCTAACCTGCTGTTCAAGTCTTAAAGTGGCTGATAATGTGAGTGGAAGGAGCACTGATCACAGGTTAAAGAGATGTGTATTGTCTCCAGACAGTACAGTAAGTGAGGTTTTGCAAACCCAGGCAAGTCACGGGGGTTACAGATAGTGCGACATGAACCCAAGATCCTTGTTGAGACCGTCCTCATGTGTGCGGAACTTGGCTATCAACATATCCACATCATTAGTAGGGCGGCACAGCACCAGAGTGGGTTAGCACTGCTGCTTCACAGCTCCAGGGACCTGGGTTCAATTCCTGGCTCGGGTCACTGTCTGTGTGGAGTTTGCACATTCTCCCTGTGTCTGAGTGGGTTTCCTCCGGGTGCTCCAGTTTCCTCCCACAATCCAAAGATGTTAGGTTGATTGGCCATGCCCCTTAATGTCCTGGGATATGTAGGCTAGAGGGGTAAATGTGTGGGGTTGTAGAGACAGGGTCTGGGATGCAATTGTTGTTGGTAAAGACTGATGGGCCAAATGGCCTCCTCCTGCACTGTAGGGTTTCTATAAAGAAATTCACTTAACCATTCACATCAAATGTCATCGTCTGCTTAGAAATAAGAGGCCCAGGTGAACTCACTGGCATGGCGGGTTCCGATGGGATCTCCTCACAACTTAGGGCTGTGGGAGGAAACCCACACAGAAATGGGAAGAATGTGCAGACTCCACACAGACAGTCGCCCAAGATGGGGGGATTGAACCTTCTGTGTCTGTGAGGCAGCAGTGCTGACCACTGTGCCACCATGCTGCCCCACAGCAGTTAGCAATGCTGCCTCACGGCGCTAGGGACCTGGCTACAATTCCGAGCATGGGCCACTGCCCTCGTAGAGCTTGCACATTCTCCCTGTGTCTGCGTGGGTTTTCTCCGGGAGCTCCGGTTGCCTCCCACAGTCCAAAGATGTGTGGGTTGGGTGGACTGGCTGTGCTAAATTGCCCCTCTGTATCAGGGGAACTAGCTTGGGTAAATGCACGGGGTTATGGGGATAGGGCCTGGGTGGGACTTGATGGGCCGAATGGCCTCCTTCTCTACTGTAGGATTCTATGGTTCACTGAAGAATGAGTATCAGACGTTATCACAAGTTTTCTTTGGAAAACAATAACGTATCTTTGGGGCTTTTAATTTGGATACAGTGAGAGAGGGGTAGTTTTATCTCAGGAACAGCAATTGCAATTCTGAACACTGGGTTGGAAACCTCTTCCAAAGCTTAAAGATTCGGGGTTCGGTTCCCACTTCAAAAGTTATAGAACATAGAACATAGAACATTACAGCGCAGAACAGGCCCTTCGGCCCACGATGTTGCGCCGACCAGTTAAAAAGCAATGACCCTCTAACCTAAACCAATCCCTTTCCATCCATAAACCTATCCACGGATCTCTTAAACGCCCCCAAACTAGGTGCATTTACAACTGCAGCAGGCAGGGCATTCCAGTCCCTCACCACCCTCTGGGTAAAGAACCTACCCCTGACATCCGTCCTATATTGTTCCTGAGGAGCAGTATCCAGACGCAGCGATTTTTGGGCGTGTGAAGTGGCAGCAAGAAAGGTGCATTTTTCTGTTTATTTTGTTTAACGGTTTATTTCTAGTTTAAGTCGCGAGTTTTTTCGGTGTTTTTTTTTTAAATTAGTTAGAAACCAGAAGTCGTCACTAGGACGGTTACCGGTAGTTGTAGTTTTTTTTTCTTGAGCCCCTAATCCTATAAATTAGCGCAGAGAGGATACCCGATCCTCTACACTGGTAGAGAATCCCACCCTCCCACCTCCTCTAACCTAAATTATAAGTGTGGGGGAAGTTTTTTTTTGTTCTTTTTTTCTGCTGGTAATTGTTTCAGGGATGGCAGTTCAGGCAGTGTGCTGCATCTCCTGTGGGATGTATGTGGTGAGGGACTCCAGTAGTGTTTCAGGGGATTTTACTTGTAAGAAGTGTGTTAGATTGAAGCTTCTGGAGGAGCGTGTAAAGGAGCTGGAGGTGGAATTAGAGGAACTCCGCATAATTCGGGAGGCAGAGGTGGACATTGATAGGAGTTATAAGGAGATAGTCACTCCTAGAAATCAGTCTTGGGTCACTGCCAAGAGGAGGGGAAAGAAGCAAGTGGGGGGTCAATCCCCTGGGGCTGTTCCCCTCCAAAATAGGTTTTCGGTCCTGGAGGCTACAGTTGAGGAGGAATCAACTGGGGATAGCCAAAGGGAGCAGGTCTCTGGGGGTGAGCCTATTGTAAAAGCTCAGGTGGTTAGGGGATGCAAAAGATTGGGCCTCGTGATTGGGGACTCCACAGTTAAGGGGACGGATAGGAGAGTCGGTAGTAATGGTAGGGACTCAGGGCTGGTGTGTTGCCTACCAGGGGCTGGGGTCTGGGATGTATCAGAGAGGATATTCAAGACTCTTAGGGGAGAGGGAGATCAACCCCAAGTTATAATTCATGTGGGGACACATGACATAGGGAGGCTAAGGGAAGGGGATATTAAGCAGAGATTCATGGAGTTGGGGTGGAAGCTAAAGGCCAAGACAGACAGAGTGGTTATCTCTGGACTCTTGCCTGTGCCACGGGATAGTTTAGAGAGGAATAGAGAGAGGGAAAGTTTGAACTTGTGGCTGAGGGGAGGTGCAGGAGGGAGGGGTTCAAGTACATGAGCAATTGGGGCTCATTCTGGGGAAGGTGGGACCTCTATAAGAGTGATGGTTTACACCTGAACCAGAGGGGAACAAATATCCTGGGGGGTAAATTTGTGAAGGCTATGTGGAGTGGTTTAAATTGATTCAAAGGGGGGGTGGGATCCTGAGTAGAGGGGGTGAAAGTGAGGGGGGCATAGATGGGGACTGCAATACACGGCATTGTGGGGGTGGGGCGGAGCAGGGTTTGAAATGCGTATACTTTAATGCGAGGAGTATTCGCAATAAAGTGGATGAACTTGCAGCGTGGATCAGTACCTGGGACTTTGATGTTGTGGCCATTTCAGAGACATGGATAGAGCAGGGGCAGGAATGGATGTTGCAGGTCCTGGGGTACAAATGTTTTAGTCGGAGCAGAGAAGGAGGTAGAAGGGGGGGGTGGGGTAGCATTATTGGTCAAGGACTGTATCACAGTGTCAGAGAGGAAGTTTGATTAGGACCTGTCTGTTGAGGTAGTATGGGCAGAGATTAGAAATAGGAGAGGAGAGGTCACCCTGCTGGGAGTCTTTTATAGACCTCCAAAAAGTTCTAGAGAGGTTGAGGAAAGGATTGCGGAGACGATCCTGGTTAGGAGTGAAAGTAATAGGGTAATTGTCATGGGGGACTTTAACTTTACTAATATTGATTGGAATTGCTATACCTCTAGCTCGTTAGAGGGGTCAGTTTTTGTTCAAAGTGTGCAGGAAGGTTTTTTGACTCAGTATGTAGATAGGCCAACTAGAGGTGAGGCTATATTGGATTTGCTGCTGGGTAATGAGCCAGACCAGGTGCTAGACTTGGAAGTTGGTGTGCATTTCGGTGATAGTGACCACAATTCGGTTACGTTCACCTTAGTGATGGAAAGGGATAGGCATGAACCTCGGGTCACTAGTTTTAGCTGGGGGAAGTGTAATTATGAGGCTATTAGGAGAGAATTGGGAAGCATGGGTTGGACTACGAGATTACAGGGACTGGGAACGTCCGAACCTTTGACGTGACACTCTGAACCTTTCAGAGGGTCACGTCAGATTCCTGTACCATAGGATCATTTGGGATGTTTCCTATGGGATGATTAATGGGGACTTTAGTCTCTCACCATTTACAATAATTTCTTTGCTTGAACTAGCCACTTCTGGAGACAATAACATTTGGATACAATAACCTCCTGACCGGGTAAACTGCAGATCCATTGACTTCCCAAAAAAGTTATTACTTTGTCAAAAACAAAGCAATGTTTCATGTGTGCCTTTCTCATACAAGGTTGAAACAGCAGGGACAGCTGTCTCACTAGTGACATTTGGGGGAAATCTTGCTAGAATTTGGCAATGTCCAGTGAGAAAATTGGAGAGAAACGTGCCGACAGCTCCAGTTTGATTTCTCATCAGATCTTGAGCCTCACTCTAGAATCGTAGAACCCTGCAGTGCTGAAAGAGGCCCTTCGGCCCATCGAGTCTGCACCGACCACAATCCCACCCAGGCCCTACCCCCATATCCCTACATATTATTATGGTCACGAGATGAATATCGCGCCCGCGGCGGTCCCCCCCCCCTCTGATTCAAAGAACGAAGAACAACACAGCACGGGAAACAGGCCCTTCGGCCCAACGAGCCCGCGCCGCCATAACCTGCCCTAGCTCCACTTAATTGAGCCAATCAGTTCAGAGCTGCAAACCCTCACACCGTTCGAGGAGAGGTGCCTCGAGCTATCCGGCGAGGAGGAAGAGTGCGCTTGGGCTGAGGGTGAAACTGGGGGCAGCAGACAAATGTGAGAATCCTCAAGATCCGCTGTCATCCCTCAACTCCCTAGTGAGTAGTCAATGTTCCCCTGTGATGAGCCGATGCCCTGCTGTTGCAGGCCAACAGGCTGGACCATCCTCACGGCCACCAGACTCGAGCAGGGAGAGTTCTTCGACCTCACTGTTGAAGAAGTGTCACAGCTGTCACCCACACCCGGGCACCAGCGCAGATACTCACACTTCAGGGGGATCATGATGTAGGCGGGCTCCTGGGTCACTTACTGGTGAGCACCTCACAGCTGAAGACCCACAGCAGGTAGAGGCAGGGATGTCCCAGGGAACATGCACTCGGAGGGAGGCCAGGACTCTGCTGAGCCCCTGCCTGGTGATCTGCCCCTGGGCCCGGACGTCCCACAGCTGCTGGGGCTGCAAAGGCAGAGTGGGAGAGGATGGCAGCCTCCCCCCACTCGGACTGCAAGATCGACTGCAAGGAGTCCCGTCACCTTCTGTGACTGCAGCTCACTGAGGCCAACACTGCGAGGGTGGCATCCGCAGAGGAGACCTGGGTGCGGGGGGGGGGGGGGGGGGGGGGGGGGGGGGGGGGGGGGGGGTGGGGGGGGTGCACTCCATGGCAGGAGATGTCCGCAGCATGGTTCCCCTCATGACCCCCATGTCTGAAGGCACGGTGGTCCATGTACTAGTGGGAATCCAGAAGTGTCAGCATCAGAGGATGGTTGGGCTTCTGTTTCTAACCTCAGCTGCCCTTGTATCCCATGGAGGACCAGCAGGTCCATCGGGCACCCAAAGGGGTGAGGATCGTCTGGGTTACAGCCTGGGCCCAGAAGACCTTGGGAGTGTCCAGCCGATTGGAGTCCCCCCTTCCTGTGAGCGACATACCTTCAGCTCCAGCAGTGAGGGCAGCTTGAGATATCCATGCTTCCTGAAAGGAGGCCGGGACCCTCAATGCCCAGTCCCCCAGGGGACGCCCGCCAAGCTCATCTCAGGCAATGTGTAGCCTCCTCCACCTATCTGCGGATCCTGGGGAAACATCTAGACGGAGTGGGAGAGTAAGAATGATAGGCACCCAGTTAGCATGGGCGAAAGCAGCGTACAGAGGTCACCGCTGTATACAGTCACCAATAATAAATCACTCCGTTCACTCACAGACCCTCCACCTGTGAGGAAGGGGGTGAACATCACAATGAGATAAGCCCATTGTAAATCCTCATGAGGGTCTCCAGCTACAACGGGATTTGTGCCTGTGCGAGTGAGGCCGGAGAATCGCACTGGATGTTACACTCCTCGCGCTAACGCACTGACATTTCAACAGCACGCTCGTCAGTTTTGCTGTCTGTTCCATCTAATGTTGGCTCTCTCTGCTGTACCCTTCATTCGATCGTTATTGGCCCTTCCTAGTTTTATCGGCACCTTCTGTCTCCTTTCTGGTGCCCCTCCCCAGTAAGAACTCTCATAACACCAGGTTATAGTCCAACAGGTTTACTTGGTAGCACAAACGCCACTAGCTTTCGGAGTGCTGCTCCTTCGTCCCACTCACCTGACAAAGGGGCAGTGACAAATGG